>JARFXV010002352.1:0-144425 GCA_031761425.1 Cosmopolites sordidus | reverse complement strand
TCAGATAATATCCCTAACATAAGGGCTTATCAATTATGTTCTTATTATTCATTCAACATACACAGTATGTTGGAAAAATAACAGAACTTTTTCAATATAAAGAAAATTACTACCGCCATCTATTGAATCAATATATGATGTGAAACCTGTATATCTCCTTTACAAAATTATATTTTAAAAAAATTTTACAAATGATTTAAACAGACGGAAAGCCTGTACCTGATTTGTACACATGAGTCTGTGCCATGAAAGTGCTGAACAAAATTGCGTTTCCAGAAGTCACGAGAGAAGACAATGTTGATTTGTTTTTAGGACTGATGACTTCACTGATGAATATTATTTGGATGTTATGGAGCTTTTCTGTAAGAGAATCGTTCGAGTGACGACCGAATATCGAACACTATATAATAATATCCCGAATATCGGGAAGTTGATTTGTGTTGCTCGATAAAGCACCATTTCAAAGCTCGTCGCTGTTCTATATTCGTCTGATTTATCCCCGTGTGACTATTTCGTGTTCCCGGAACACAAACTGGTCATGAAATGAACGTTTTATGACAGTGTTATACAAGTCCAAGAAACCGAGGTTCATATTCTAGCATTAGTTCAACGTATCCAGCGATGCATTGATGCGGAAGAGATGTATCTTGAATAAAAAAAATCATATTGCGTAATTCATAAAATATTTTTTTATGCATTCAAATAAATTTTAACCGAGCAAACGACCAATAGACGAAAGTAAATACTACTAAAAATCAAATGACATATTAGTTTTTTTTCAAATACAAATTAAGGGGGTATTCTAGTGTAGAGGCATGAATTTGAGGTGTTTTTTCTGGTGCTATAAATAAAAAACAAAAAATATTTTTACTATACATTTTTTGACCAGGCGTTTATTAATGTTTTAAAAATACAAAAAAAAAGTCAAAAAATACAAAACTGAAAATGTTATATGTTGTTGAAGTGGGGGGGTACAAAAAAAATGGCGCGCCAAACTTGTCACGATTGCAAGCTTTCTAATGATTTGAAACAAAAAAATAAAAAAGATTGTTAATTTAGATAAATGCTGCTATCGTACTAAGAAAAAGTGGAAAAAAATTTTTTTTTGCTAAATTACGGGGGTCCGAAAAAATCATACATTTTTTAATTTTTTTTGTCCTTTTCTGAATTTTTTAAAAATAGTAAAATTTTTTATTTTGTTATAATAATAGTTAGTGCGATAGAGACATGTATTGAGAAGACTCATACCAAATTTCAAGTAAATCGGTTCAGTAGAACTTGAGAAATCATGCCAAACGTTTTGAAAAATGTAGTTTCGAGAAAAACGCGTTTAAAGTTTCGGGTAAAATTACGCCCGGTGTCAACCATAAAATGACATTTTTTACTTACATTTCTTCAATCCGCGATTCTGCCCCATACATGGGGCCTTCCTCTACTTCAAAAAAACATTTTCCGCATTTCTTTCTTCTAAACGAGCAGTTCGGGCTTCCTTTGAGGCGTTAGAAGTTCGGATTTCTGAACGATTAATCCGGGCATTATCTCGTTTGGTGGCGAACGCGTGAGCTTCTGGACTAATGTCCATCCCCATAAGAGACACCATTTTTAAAATAGGAATGAAACCTTCATTAAATATGGAAACTGCAATAAAAGTTGCAATTTCTATTATGTGTGTGCCGTCAAGTATATGTTTTGGCGCAAAAGTACAAATTAATGAATTCAGGGACTCATTATTATTCTGGGTCTTAGAACCTAAGCATCGAACCAATAAATCCTCTGAAGATAAACTCTCGTAGATCGGCTTTATAATTTCTAATACGTTGTCAGACAGAGGCGGGTTTTCGTGGTCAAATTCTTCAGATGTACCTTCATGTACAGCTTTTTGCCATTTACACCAGCTTTCTGGACCAGGTGGGCAATACAAATGTTGCGGATTTTCATTTGTAGAACTATTATAATAGAAGGTAGCCCAAAATGCATTTTTCATGTCCTCTATGGAATCCGGATGCCGGCGAATCGCTAATCCATAATATAAAGACAGTTTATTTATCACTTTATCGGTTAATTTCCCTGGACCTTTTTCGCCAATTCCTTTGCCTTTATTTTCGTTTTTGCTTTCCGTAATCTTGTACCAGTTCTTTTTTGTACATAGTATAGGTATTTACGACCGAAGGGGACCGCAGGTAGATAGATGATCCCTAACGTCTTTTGTTCGATTCGTTCCAGCCGAGCCAGTATTGAAGTCGTGTCACTAACATAGCTATATCTCTGGAAATAATTAAAATTTTGACTAATCCTTTTGAGGACATATTCTTGAAAGGTTAAGCTTTGAAAATATAAAAAAAACAGTTTTTTCAAATTTCTACACTAGAATACCCCCTTAATAGAAATCAGTTGTGGTTGGTCCGTAAGGACACGTGGGCACGTGCACTACCTAAAAAAATAAAAAATGAAGCGAAAAAAATAATTTCAGATTTTATATTAATTTATTCTCTGTTCTGTCAATGATCACGCGACTTCTATAGCCTAACATTCATAATGTCATTCGCGGTAACGAAATATGTCGTGGGTTGCCGAAGTGCACCGATTAAAGAACACGTGCTTTGGCGACAGACAAGTTTGTGCCACTACTGTTTTCTTTACTATCGCGTGCGAAAAACAAAGACAGCAATGCATCTCTCTGCTAGTAACCCGGAGATTAAACGCATTTATAACGTCATATCTTGGGCGCTTCCTCATTCTCAATAGTCAGGTGTTTTTCCCCATCGCGCTTTTGGACTTTTCGACTGGTTACAAAGTGAATGTTTTGAACGATTACAATAGTGAAGATGAATTCAGTGAATAGAAATAATGTCACATTAACATTTCAGGACCGAATTGTCATAAAAAATCACCAATTAAATATAATAATTGAAAGGTGTTGTACAATAGAAAAAGGTGTTTTTTGCAAATCTGTCTGCATTTCCCGCTTTCTTTTCTCGATATCATCCAAAAATGACAACTGTTCTGGACTGCATCGTGAAAAAGCGTCTACCCTGTACTGCCAAACCTAACCTACCCCGTGCAGCCCTTAACAGATGGAACTTTACGTCTAAATATGTGAATACTGTTTACATTTACAAAGAATTGTGACACTGTGACATTATCTTTGATCTATTGCAAAGTAGGCAACTAGATGCGCTTAAAGTTAAGAAGAATTTGGTAACTTTTCCAAGAGTCATTCAAAATATTAGAGACAATATAGAGACGATCAACGATATCAACGATCATAGAGAATCGCAGAAAGAAACGGAAATTTACTGACAAGTTTTGTCAGTAAATTTCCGCACTTGTACTGAAGACTCATCAGTGTTGCCGTGCATCCCCACAAAGGAGAAGCCAACAGTATTACCAGATCGAATGCTATGCCATCTATCTTATTACTTTATTTACACACCTCGTATATCTTCGATGTAACTGCTGCAAAAGTAATCGAAATAGTTTTAACTGCAGTTGGTATTTTCGGATGGAATTTTGGGTTTGTTTATGTATCTAATTGGTAATTGTCATGTAAGTCAATTTTTACAATGAAAATTAAGATGGTATATCTTTTGAATATCGATGCCGGTTGATATATAAACGCCAACGCCAATAAATTTACATTTATATTTTATAAATGGTGGTTTTTGAACGTGTCGGAACTTTCGTCTCGCCAAGTGTCCTGTCCATCTGAGTCTCCGAAACCTCACATAGTCTACAATATCCAGATCTTTGTACAGTTGCATTAGTTCGAAGTTATACCTAATCCTCCAAATTACATTGTCTTTCACAATACCAAAAATTCTTTTGAGTACTCTTTCTTTAAATACTGCAAGTATCTCTTCTGTATTTTTAATGCTTAACAAAATTTAAGTAACAACCGAATATCACAATTTTTTCCCAAGTACTCGCTGATATTGCTGATGATGATGCCAAACATCATAACTTTACACGTGTGAAGTAGATACAAGCGTTGCTTTTTATGTATCTACCATTGGCAATAATGGTGTTGCTAGGTGCGGTCTAACATATACATCGTAAAGTTTGACATTGTTGACTATATACGTACTCAGAACATTTTATCATACGGGCGCTATTTGCGTTGTTTAGTGACTTGAAAATGTCATCTCAGTCAAAAAATGGAATTAACTCGTAAACATTTTCGTACGGTGATTTACTACGACTTTCGACGTGGATTATCTCAACAACAACTCACTTCGACTTTTAGTCATGAAGCACTATCTAAAAACACTGGAGGTATCCCTGGCTTAGGGAATATAGTCGTAGTCGTCGTTCGTTTACGGATGAATTTAAAGAAGATCGTCCAATATTGCTTGTTGGGCCAAAAACATCGATACTGTGCGCGAACTGATAAAGCAAGATCATCATGACATACCTTGCGATTGAAGCATCCCTGAGCATTAGTATGACAAGCATACACAAGATTTTACCTGAACATTTACCCGTAAAAAATATTCACGTTGGATTCCACATAATTTGACAATCACTGTGTCGTTTGATGCAAAGAAATCCTCAAAAAATAAAAACGTGGTGAGTCAAAAGCCGTGTATAAGATCTACACAGGTATCAACGAATATTGGATCTATGCGTGTAAGTCCGAAAGTAAATAGCAGTCGACTGTATGAATTTTTCAAAATGAGCTGAACTCAAAAGAAGTTGTTCGCGCAAGAAGCACTTCGAAGCAAATGGCCGTCTGTTTGGCACCATTTGTTTGGAAGGAAAGGAAGTTTTTGAATAAATAAGAAAAAACAACCAGCGACAGAGGATCATTCGTCACCATGACATCGCGAGCTCTTACAAATCGAACCGAACAACTCAATATTTAACCGATCAAAACATCGAATTAATCACCCATTAATTCGCCGTACTGTTCTGATTTGGTACGCATTGATTTTTTTTTGTTCCTGTCCATGAAGAGCAAACAATTTTTGACACCAGGAAAAGTGGCTGATGGGTTCAAAAAGCATGTCTAGAAGACATCCCAATCGGAATGGATAAAGTGGTATGGAAATTGGTTCAAACGTATGCAAAAGTTTATCGATCATCGCGGACAATATTTTGAAAAACAATAAAACCATTTTCAATGATAAGTATTTGTTTTTATTTATTAATCAGGATACATAAATATCAACCTTCATAATACTTCGGTGTTTTGCGATGCAGTGCCTCATAGCGCCAAACACGAGACGAAATTTTGCATTTACTTTCCTTGACTAGAAATAATTCTGTTCTTTTTTGACTAAATCCAACATATTGAGTAAGATCAGCATACGCGAGACAATTTATCTTAGTTTAGACACGCCGAACCATAAGATAAGGAAAGGATGTGGTATTTATAAACTTAACTTGCATAGAAGGCACCGAAACTTTAACAGAAGTGCAAATGTAACGAAATTTACAGATGTTTCTTAAACTACTGTTATTTTAGTTAAAACGATCTCGCTTCAAATTCACTTTTGTCGTCGTTGAATAACTTTGTGTTATTTTAAAACTTGCTCAAAAGCTTTAATCGAGAATTGAATTTCCTTAAATAATATTTGACTTGTCTGTCGCCATTGAACTCCTCGGTAATTGGTAAATGTTGGCAATGTAGCGAAAACTTTTTTCCAAGTAAATGTGTTTAAATAGAACTAAAACACTATGTCTTGGTAATTTCGATTTCATTCGATGTGAGTATTAATATTATACGTCCAATTATTTCTGAATTGAACGTGTTAATTATCCATTATCCATGAAAAGTTTTTACCTAATTAAATGAATTGATTTTTTTCTAATTATTATAATCCATGCAAATTATGAATTTATTCTACGCTACAAGACATTTGGATTAATTTACTATTAAATCTCATATCATTAAACATTACATAGTTCACATAACTTTAATCGGAAATTACATGAAAAAATGATTTTTGGCATCATTCAAGTAAAATGGTTTACGATTTTAAGATCATTATCATCGTCGTCCTCATCTTCTCTTTTTCTTCTACGTTAAAGATCTTGTAATCCATTCATTTTTCTGTATTCTGTACAAACCAATTCAATCCTGCCACCCGCTTTCATTTGTCATACTAGCATTGGAATGGTCTTTCCACGCTTCTTCGTTCTCCCCAAGATCTCCATCTGATGATTCTGCCACTCCATTGTTCTCTATGTCTTGCTACATGTCCCGCATATTCCATTTTAGTGTGCAGATACGTTTCGCAACATCTTCCATCTTGGTTTGTTCTCTTATCCATTGGTTGTTTTTTCGATTTTTTAGCGTTAGTCTAGGAATAACGTTAAAATGCATTACAGACATTACTTAATCAATTTAGTATTATTCATTATATTGGAAGACATCTTACATGCAATACTTTACACAAACAGATTCGGTTATCTTAATTCGGTAGTCATACCGTTGATGATAATATTATAAATAATACAATTTTTAATTCTACAATATTCTATAATGTACAATTATTGTAAAAGTTGCATAAATGATTGTGAAAGACCATTTTTTGAATGTCTGGAAAAAAATAACTTAACAGTCTCTTTCAACATATGCTTCAATTGCAGAGAACCATCTCTGGTTTTGATGAGTTAGTAGACAGGGTTTTTTTGGTAATAATGTTTTACTGTAACGGGTGATTTTTTTTAGTGTGCCCGAATTTCCGCTATGGGTCGCTGTCAAACGAACTGTGAGTTTGCACACGTCTAGTGTCAAAATTATTCACTATAATTTGGTAAAACCCCATGGAACGTTTAACATTGGAACAACCCTTGCAAATTCTCGAAATTTATTATCAAAATCAAGGTTCTGTTCTCCAAACTTATGGAGCACTTGGTAAAATTTATTGTTATAGTCCGTTTCAATATATTCAGTTGCCCTTCGGCAAAATGTTAATATCTATTGGGGCAATTAATAGATATCAATAAAAATATGTATAATTTCTTAAAAAGCCGGAGTGGTTTAACTTCTGAATAATTTTGGGAAAAATAAAATATTGTTAAATTATGATTAAAGTATTATTATTATGTATGACTAAAACATTGTTTATCGGTTTGTGTATTTTGAATTTATTAGTACAATAAAAATAAATAAATAAATTTATCTATTAATACAATAAATTATATATTATATACAATAATTATAACTTAAATTTAATTATACATTTAATTCGGTTTCGCTCTCACTTTCACTTTCACTTTGATCTACATTAATAATAAGTGGTTCTATATTATTAGTAAATGATACCTTCTATTTTAAAAACATGGTTAATCGAATTTATCCAACTTTCTTTGGGAATATTATCTAAAACCTTCCTAAGTAATGTTGCAGTACTTATGAGTCGAAGAAATGTTTTCAGCCTTAACATTGATTTTTACCATATGCCACATATGCTCATTTGGATTAAAAATACAGCAATACGGGGCAATAAGGCATTAAACCGTATGTCTCATATCAGCATCAATGCCATCACATACATATTCATTTTTAATGTAAAATGTCTTTAATATATTTAAAAGATCACATTTTTATATGTATTTTTGAAGTATATATCGTTTTTCAACATATAGTTTTGAATTTCCAATTTAGTGTTATTTGCATTAGGAACTTCTACTTCTCCAATATAACTTCTACAACTTTTCCTTTCCTTAGGCACATTGGGCAAAAGGTTATTTATAAACCAATCTTCAAAAAGTTCTGCTGTGGTGTCGTCATGGTAGTCCAAAGATCAATGTTTAATATTTTTGGAGAACAACCGTAAATAATTTGGAACCCATCCATCCTTGGAACCAGCATGTAAAATTGTAATTATTTTTCCCTTGTTCGCTGGGGCTTTGGTTTGGCATTTTCTTGATGTATCTACTGATCCTTTTGCTGGTGTCTCATGTGTAGTGAACCATGTTTCTTCAAGATAGATAATGGGACGATTTTTTAATCTGTATTTTTTTATAGAGTTTAAGTAGTCAAACCGCCATATTCGCAATCGTTGTGATGACATTAATATTTGTCTTTTATTAATGGTCCGGTGTGCAAAACCCATTTTAGAGATAATATCCGGAGATAATATTCTCCGGAGGCTAGTTCTGCTGCAAAGAATGTTGGTTTCACCTTTCCTTAGTCGCTGTTGCAATGAATGCAATGTAGGTACAGTTTGCTCTTCACACATAGCATAAATTTTGCTTCAAATTAAGTCTTTGTTTCTTTCGTCAACACATTTGCTTTTACCAGAATCACTACGGACTTTTTTGGCTTTAATTGGCTTCGTCACAATATCTTTTACTGTAGATAACGGAGTTTTCGTTAATGAAGACGTTTCTGCTGCGGCTGTATTTACATTAAGCCCTCTATTCAATAAAGAAATATAGACATTTTTAACAATTTGCTTAGCATCGGACGATAAATGGTTTCTTTTAAAATTAGCACTACCGGAGGCACAATGATCATTATCTTGCCAAGAATTGCCACATTTTTGCCACATCCACATCATTCAGCCAATCTTGCCACATTTTTAGTATCTTTGGAATAACGAAAATACGATCGAAATTATAGAACTGCACTGTTTAAGAAAAGAATGTGAACTAAACTAAATCAGGTATAAAATTAATTTTATCTTTTTACCTGTTATTTTATTATGCCCGGCTCTGTTTACGATTCTTGCAACTTTGCCAGGTTTCATTATAGCAGGGGCTGTTAAGAGTTTATTGTAGTCAATCGGTCAACGATATATCGTGAAACGCACTATAACATAATCGCCCAACCGAGCGATGTATTCACCGAATTATCTACAAATTTCGAGCGCATTTGATGTTACTCGATATAAAATCAAAAACAAGACAAAAAACTGTGCGCTCCGAAGCAAATATCGCCGTTGTTGCTGGCGGTGTTGACGAAGACCCAAATTTATCAATTCGTTGTCATCCCATTCAGTTGGGCTTTTGTGATTCGATTACGTGGAAAATTTTGCATAAATATATTGGTCTTGGTTCAGCGACGAAGTTCATTTTTGGTTAAATTTTGCCGCATTTGGAGTGAAAATAATCCAACAATTACCGTTGTATCCAGAAAAATCATCGTATTGTGCGGATTGTACGCCGGTGGCATCATTGGGCCATATTTCTTGAAAAATCAAGCTGGATAGCACGTTACCGTTAATGGGGATCGATGCAGAGGGATGATCAATGATTATTTACTTCCGAATTTGAATGACATTGATCTGGAGGAGAGGTGGTTCCAACAGGACGATACAATCGATTTATTAAGGGAACAGTTCGGTGAGAAAATTATTTCTAGGAACGACCTGTTAATTGGCCACTATGGCCATGTAATTTAACGCCTTTAGATCATTTTCTTTAGGGTTATGTTAAATATTTAGTATATGTCGATAAACCAGTAACTATTCACGCCTTGGAAGCGAACATAAATCGGACAATTGCGGACGTAAGACTCCAATTCCTTGAAAAAGTGATCGGAAATTGGATTAACAGACTGCGCTTTTTTAGAATTAGCCGCGGCGGACATTTGTTCGAAATTCTTTTCAAACATTAATGTCATTGAATGTTATTTCACATAAAATAAATAGTTTGAAGGCAACTTATTTGGCTGTTGTTCTATTTGAATTTAAATTTTGGACTAAAAAATCACACTATTTTATATCGATTCGATTGATAAATTATCAATTCACAGTATAAGGATGTAGTATGGCATAACATAACTAATAATTAAAATAGTTTTATTATATTTAAATGCATGTGTGTGTGTGTGTGTAACTTAAACTTTACTGCTTATGTATTACTAAGGTAGATTGTCATACTAAAACTATGATATAAATAAAGGTAATTAATTGTATTTTAATGTTTTTAATATAACAGTTTCAGGTAGAACCAATTTTCATACGAAACATCGAAACACGTCAACTTTTGTTTTAAGGGGGAAACCTTTTAATTATATTTTTAGTTATACAGGATGCCTCAGAAAAGCTGGACATATGTCATTACATTTTTTCAATGGAAACCACTAATTTTTTTATATTTCTGGATTTCTGTTGAAATAATAAACACATATATTTCACCTGTCAACTTTTCTTCAATGAAAATTGGTCCAATGATCTCATCTCCAAGAATACCGCCTCACACAATGATCTTCGGAGGATATTGGGATACTGGGTACTGGATTTTTATTATCCCAATATCTGCTATTATGTTTATTCACAAATCCATTTAAGAAAAAAGTTGATTCGTCACTGAAACATGCATTTTAACAAAATTTCGGTCGATTTTAATAAAATGAGACATTCTTTCGCAAAATGCTTCTATCATAAGCGTCTTCGCCGAGTTGTTGAAGGGTTTGTGGTTTGTGGTTTATAAGAAAAAAAATTATTCAATTTGAAACTTTTTTGAATGGAACCTACTGAAACGTATCAATTGAGATAGTTTTGGGATCCATAGCGAAATGACTTAATATTTCAATTTGCGTAACTTCATCTAGAACGCTTGCTTGCTACGGAGCCGGCTTCTTCAAACTTTTTTACCAGCTCTATCACATACCTGTGGCCTACGTTTCTGTTAGGGTTCATGTCGTTAAATATTTGCGTTTTCCTACGTGCACAACGATTTTCAACACCATACATGAAAATTATTTCTGTAGTAGTAGTAGTGTCTTGGAGAGTATACACCATTTTAAATTGAATATTAAGCCAATTTTTTGTTAAACAGTAAATAAATTACTTGTCGGTGTTAGGTGAAAAGTTACTTTTATAAATAAACTTGGCTGGTTCATTTCTATGACCGTTTAGTCTGCATAGGAATGTCAAAGTATGTTACCTTTTTGAATAATAAAACAAAAAATAAGTGAGGTGATATCTCGAGCACATTCTTTGCTCGATTTTATGGCGATTCTGCAGGTAAATTAATCGGCAAACTTTTTTAAATGCTCGCGAAGAGTTCGAAAATAGACTTTATTATTGTCCAGCCAATTAACGGAGTTTTGGCCATAGCATATTTAAAAAAAAATGTTTATTATTTCAAGAGGAATCTCGAAATATATAAAAAAATAGGGTTTTCCATTGAAAAAATGTAATATGACATATGTCCAGCTTTTCTGAGGCACACTTTTCTGAGACACACTTAAAACAAAAGGTGACGTGTTGATGTTTCGTATGAAGATAATAAGTTCTACCTGAAACTGTGGTGGCCACTTTTGAAATGAAAGTACTGTAGTTATGTTTATACATTGTTACAACCTCATATGTATAAATGCAATTTTAATTATTGTACTTTTATGTTTTTCAGGTACATCCCTGTGGACGATATAGACACAATACAGTCGTATTTATTCTTGCTAAGGAATATAATTTAAAAAATTTAAGGACCATCCATAGATTAGATCGATTGACTAGTGGCTTGCTTCTTTTTGGGCGATCACCTAAAAAGGCAAGACAAATGGAACATCAAATTAGAAATAGGCTTGTTTCAAAAGAATATGTGTGTAGAGTTGAAGGAGAATTTCCAGAGTAAGCATAATTAATTTTTGTTCTTTTTGTATTGTACTAGGTGTATAAATAAAGTAATGGGACTGGTGGCATAGCATTTAATTTGGCAACTCTGTCAGCACGACTGTGAGCTCTTTAGGAACTTGGTGGTTGGTAGCAATTCTTCTCGTAAACCAGCAGTTCTTTTCCTAGTGCGTTCTGAAAATGAGTTACAACAATTTTGAGCAATGGTGCGCTATCAAGATTTGTTTCAGACGTGGGCATGATGCGACAGAAACTTTTGCAAAACTTAAACAGAGTTTGGTTAATATTCTAGGTTTGCAGGTATTTTAACCTTTTCGGGACCGGAACCGGACTGACACGCAAATGAGTTAAGTGTCAGAAAGACCGAAACCAAGTATACACGCGAGTAGAGATGTCCGGATCGGATCTGATCCGACTCCCAGATTCGGATCTTTTAAAAGAGCCGTATGAACCGGTTCCTAAAATTACGATACACGGATCTCGGATCCCAGACGGTTCTCGGTTCTGTTGGATCTTAGATAAGAACAAGGACAGAAAGGTTATGTTCTATAACGCAAAGAATATGGCTTGTATCTTGTGGTTTGTGTTGCCTGCGTCCGTCCGCACCTATCGCATAGAAAAATATAGTAGTAGTCGGGTTGGACGGATCTCGTCGCGGTCGCGGGTCCTTTTTAGATCCGTTGATCTGTGAACCGTGAGAGAAAAGATCCGAGAGGAAAGGATCCGTGGATCCGTAATGCAAAATAAACCGTTCGAAGTCGCCGTACTGCGGCTTAAAATTTGCAATCTATTAGTGTTTTATGTACCTAAATATAAAAATATATAGAATAATACACATAATAAAGCTACATCACAATAAGATCATCAAACTTTAAAATTAATTTTTAAAAATTAAAATTTTTAAACAATTACATATTTACATGTAAAAATATAATTTCAATTATCTTTTGAGTTTTCATTCAACTTCGTTTCGTTTTCTGTCACGATTTGACCAGTTTTACTGAAAATTCTTTCACATGGCACTGAAGTAGACATAAAACAGAGCCTTTTTTTGGACAAATTCATATAGTCTTGGATAAATATCTTTTTCTTTGAAACCACCATATTAAGGGGTCCTCGTGTCGATCGATTAAGGGCTCATTTAAATATTTTTCTATTTCATTAATAACTGTTGACGTAGGGTTTCTGGAACTTTTAACATGTATTAGTTTGTTTTCAAAATTTTTCCATATGAGAGAGTGAATTATTGCTTTTTGATGTCAATGATATACCGAAGCCTTTTAATTATAGTCGCACAAATTTTGTTTTAAAAATAAAAGTGATAGATAACAAAGTAACAAATTGTTTTATTCCTGTTTAAAAAATGAATTATCACAAAGTAACGGATAAATCAATCAATTTGTTTATCTGCCTATGTAACCAGTTATGCAACCAATTAAACGAGAAAAGATTCAGTGGAATCCGAGAACCGGCTCAGGGATCCGGATCTTTGAATTGATTGGGAACCGGTGATCCGACTCTTCAAAAGGATCCGTATTTCCCGTCATTACACGCGAGACTAGATAGAGGGTTTAAGAACGGAACCGAATGCATTCGTTTTGTATATGTGGTATATATAGACCAATGAATTGCCTGACACCGCCCGCATCTGATTTTATTGGTTGCCATTAGTAGAAGGGATAGGCTCTTCAGCGCATTTGAATTTTATCATCAGTCGTTTAACATTAGTTTGCGTTTAGAGTGCGTTTTAAATTTTGTTAAGCCGTCGCGGTAGTTTCAAGGAACGGAATAATGGTGATGGGATAATATTTGACTGATTGAGAGTTATACAGGTCTTGATTCAATTCAAAAAACGAGCGAAGTTACAGGATAAGGCCGTGTTTAATTGGAAAAAAAACTGATATAAAACCAAAAATACCCAAATTTACTAATAAACTCGAAGAGATTTACCACTAAACACCAAATCACTTTTTTTTAACTTCTCGACGCACGTTTCGCTAACCATGTTTGGTAACCATTGTTTAATAATTTAATCTCAGATTAAATAATCTCCTGATGATGCCAACATGGTTAGCGAAACGTGCGTCGACAAGTTAAAAAAAAAAGTGATTTGGTGTTTAGTGGTACATCTCTTCGAGTTTGGTGTTTGCCGCCTTGAATCTCGACCAGAAGATCCGATTTCGCTAAAGCAAATCAAGGAGATAAACTTTATAAAATCAGAATGGTAGTTAATCATTTCTGGAAAATGTTCAAGAAATTTTTATACACAGAATATAGTCATTGACGAAAGTTTACTATTATTTAAAGGCAGGATATTTTTTAGGCAGTTTATTCCACCCAAGAGACAGATTTGGTGTAAATTTTTTTGTGATAGTTACTCTGAGACATGATATGTTTTAGACTTTATTATTTACACTGCTGCCTCAAGTGACATAAAACACTAGTCCACTTTTATGTGACGCTTTGTTCGATAAGAAAAATAATTGTCGTGGAACGTCAATGAAGTGGAAAGATAAGCAGGATGTACATATGCTAACCTCCATTCATAACAGCGAGATGGTAATAGTGAAGAATACCGTTGGAGTTGAAATGCAAAAGCCAAAATGTGTGACCGATTACAAAATGAACATGGGGGTAGTCGATAAGATAGATATGCTTCTCAGCACAACGGAATCTGTAAGAAAAACTATAAAATGGTATAAAAAGGTGATCCACCTGTTCACACAGTGTTAAAGTTTTAGATTCACATGTTCAATTCAGTTCACATCATTTAAGTTTTAAACTCAACTTTTAAAATGTGAGTTTGAAAACATTGAATCCTGTATTTACTTTTGAATGTTCGTTTTTGGATAAATTACTATTTCAGTTAATTTTTCCTTTTAATTTTTTTAGTTATCTGTTTTAACTTTTATTTTAGGCATAGACTTGTAAAATCTGATGGCATTGTTTCATTTGTTTAGAAGGTAAAAACGTATCTTATGTTTAATTTTTATTCGTTTCTTGTTATTTTTGTTTATATTCTAGATTTTAAAAAATCTCCATTTAAAAAATGTCTCAGAAACGTTTTTATGAAAAATATATAAGTAGTAAATAAAATATTTTCTTCTCTTCACTTTCTTATTATCTGCGCGAAAATGATTCCGAAAAACCACGCAGAATTAAAAGGACAACAGGAGGGAAATATGGCTTGAATTTTTGTGGCAGATTGAAGATCCCCAAGTCGAAGCAGAACTTGATAGAGCACCGTTTGCTGGGAATTGTTGTCACTCCTTTTCAGAACCCACTAGAAAAATCCTATTATAATTATTACGGAGCACCAAATGACTAAAGAGTCCAAACTTGTAGTGAAGACACATGAGATGTTGTTTGACCCCCCCCCCCCCGCCCCCCCGTCACCCCTGCAAAATGGTAAGCCAACAGTGCTACCAGATTCAATTTCGCTACAGCAGTCTCATTCATTACTTTATTTATACACTTCATATATTATAGCAGCCAAAGATTGTAATTGTTTTGGATAATAATTGGTATATTATTATTTTTTTGCAGTGAGATAGTAGAATGTAAAGAACCTATTGAAGTTGTGAGTTATAAAATAGGAGTTTGCAAGGTGTCACCTAAAGGAAAGGAATGCAGTACATTCTTCCAAAAGCTGGGTTACAATGGTAAATCCAGCATTGTGCTTTGCAAGCCGAAAACTGGAAGAATGCATCAAATTCGTGTTCATTTGCAGTATTTAGGTTCGTTTTGTTTTCTTTTGAATCACATTACATATTATTTAAAACTTAACCAACTAATTTTCATTCCGTATTTTGAATTTGTTCCTAAAAAATCCGAGACTTGTATATACACATATCAAATTAATCTAAGAGACAACGATATAAACACCTTTGAAATAATGCTAGCAACATATTTTAGAGTAAACTGATTTTTGTGGACTTCTTTGGCAACTTTGCGGTTGTTTATGGAATAATTTAATTATTTGCTGGTAAGAAATACCCGTAAATATACAGGAATACAAACAATTTTCGGTATCAGATCAATAATTGGTGTGTTTTAGAATAATGTATGACCTCCTTGTTTATTTATGAATATCATGCACTTTCGGAGCTTACTTAATGTTAAATTAGCAATGTCATTCTGCTCTGTTTCATTCCATTCAATTAAAATACGCACATTATTTTACCTCACAACACGTGCCACAAATGTTCAATAGTATTGAGATCGGGTGATTGCGCAAGCCATGGCCCTAACCGCATGAGGATGCGCATTCTAATACATGAGTCGACATTACGGATCAACTCGTGCAGATGGTACCATAAAGAACTCAATAATGATATCGCGATTGTCAGTTGCATTTAAACATTGTTCCAAGTAAACGAGGTCAGTTCTTTTACCAACGGTAATTCCACCATAAACTATTACACTCCCACCATGCTGTCTATGAACTTCCTGAACTTCTGCAAACCGTTCTGGAGTTCCAGATCAACTACACAATATTGTTCTAGTATCTGGAGCTAGTCTAAATCGAGACTCATCAGAGAACAAGACAGGGGTCCAATCGTGCCTCCAGTTTGAGTCACTTATTCTACTGAAGCCTGTTGATGCAATTTCCTTTGGATAACACAGACACTCTCACAGGTCCTAAAGCATGAAATCTGGCCTCATGGAGTCTAATTCTCGATGATTGGTTAATAACTACCACTTGATAGGTGTAGTCGATTTGCTAATTGCAATACCGTAATATTGCAGTTCCTTAAAGCCTCTAGTCCAAGAATCTTGGCCTTCTATTGTCACTCCCTTGGCAAATGATTAAATTATTCCATTAACAGGTGCCAAAAAATAAACAAAATTATATTTTTTAATAAAATGTAATATTAATAAATATGTAATATATATTTTGCTAACATTATATGAAAGGTCTTTATATAGCTGTCCTTTAGATTATTTTGATGTGTATATTATGAGGTAATTAGTGGATAAATCAGGTAAATATTAGAACTTGATGTTATAGGTTATCCAGTCGTTAATGATCCTTTATACAACCATGAAGTTTTCGGTCCGCTTAAAGGCAAAGGAGGTGATCTTGGAGGGAAAAGTGACGACGAGTTAGTGAAAGATTTAATTCATATTCATAATGCAGAAAATTGGTTGGGCATGGATGGTGATACTGAGCTGTCAATGTTTAATAGCAGAAAAGATTTGGATGATTCGTTGGTTGGTCCTCTGGTTCCCAAAGGTGAGTCTAAATATTATCGCCATATAGTTTTGTTATTTGAATTTACTGTACTATAGGTCGGGTACTAGGAGATGATGATGCTGATCCTGTTTCCCGAGAACCATCTCCGTGTGATGAACCATGTGACAGCCGATCATCACCTCCAGCCTGTGAATCTACACCAAATCCACTATCTATGTCTTCTTATGGAAACCGTTCCGCTCATGATGCCAAGGTATGTTCTTTATAATTTTTTTACAATTTTACCGAACTTCTTTCTTTTTACCACAATGATATTTTGTTATATATATTTTAAAACATTTATAAACAGAAAATTTCTTGTTAGTCAGAAAAGTCTGTTTTATTTTATATTGTTATGCCTGAAACTGTGAATTTCAGCTGTGAATAACAAAATGGATAATTCAAAGGCAATCTTCCATTATTTTATTTATTCGTTAGAAACGTGATTACTTTTTGTATTGTCCAGACAAATCCGGATGTTTTGTACTTCAAAATATGTTGCTGATTGTCATTTCAAACCAATAATAGATTAAACATTGTGGATATCAACTATATGTATGTTTTATTTCAATATGTCGTTTAGGTTACTGTAGCAACTCAAACAGGCCACGAAGCTCCTGATTTTACATTTAATCCTGATAAGATGACAGTTGATCCTCACTGCTACGAGTGCAAGGTGCGTTATAGAGACCCGAAACCCCAAGATTTGGTCATGTATTTACACGCCTGGAAATATAGGGTAAGAAATCCAGTTCTACTAGAATTATTGGGTTGATAAAAAAGTTCGTCCCATTTTTTTTTGTTAGGTAGAATTAAAGAACAATGTTGTTTACTAAAAATTGGATTTAATCAATGCAGTATGTGCCGTTCTGTTCGATGACCTTTCTCCATTTTTTCGGTAACTGGAAAATCTCACCTTCATGTATGTTCAGAGGTTTTTAACTAAAGAACGGATCCAGATGATTTTTCAAGGCTTCCAAGAAAGTAAAGTTTTTACTGTGTAAGTTGTTTTGAAGCAAAAAATGGCAGTCAGAGGGCGCAAGGTCGAGAGGGTACGGTGGATGGACTAAAAGATCCTAGTCAAGTTGTAAAAGTTTGTGTCGGGTGATCGTGAGATCTAGCATTATCTCGATATAGCACAATACCCTTTCTGTCGATTACTCGCCTTAATTTACTAAATTGTGAACAGTATTTCTCCGAATAATAATCTGGTTTTCAGGTAACATAATCTATAAACGATTCCCATCAAGTGTATAGTTGCGTTCCTTTAAGCGGCATCTCTGCGTTTCCACCCTGAAATATTATTACGCTTAACATTATTACGCACTCAATTTTTCATAATCTATATGCACTTTAAAGGTAATCGCAAGCAGAAATTCGCACTGTCAATTTTGTCTCCGTTTATTCATGCGGCTTGAAAAATTACCTTGATTAGTTCTTTAGCTAGAAACCTGGAAGCTTCTATGAGCATGGGATTATACAGCTACCAGCGAGAAGGAGAATGATCATCGAACATAACGGCACATTGTATACTGTATATATTAAATGTAACTTTTAGTAAATAAAATTTTTCTCAAAAGATGGAACGAACTTTTACCTCAATCCAATATTTTTAAATCAAACGTTTTATTTTGTTTTCAAAAATATGTCTTCATTAATCTTTGCGAATAGCTAGTACACTATACACTAACTCATCTTATTTTGTTGTTTTTGTAAGTGTAGCTTCGCAGATTTATACAGGTTATAAAGAAAAATACTTTCCATACGACAAAAGTTTCTTACAACAAGGGTCAAAACTTAAGACTCCTCGAGAAATAAAATTGCAAAGTTACTCTATAACCAGTCGAAAAGCTGGGATAAGAATTAACATTTTAAATAAATATGTGAAAAAAGCATATTTTGCAAATAATAATTGATTATTATTATAACGAATAAACTACAAATAAATTAATGAACATTGTTAAAACATTTTGTTTAATTTAGAATCATGCCTTATCAGTCTTGAAAAGTGACAACGTAGCAATATCGCCACGACAAAGATTGTTATTTCAAAATTGCGCAAAAATTATTTCAGTGTTTCAATGAGTTCATTTAAATTAAATTTATAACCAATTATATTCTGTAGACGAATATCAGGATATGCTTCTTATCTACGGGGAACATATCCAAAATTCCGAAGGAGCTCGGCGTATATACTAAAGTTGAAGAAGCAGATTCTACTAAAAGTACTCGACGTGTTGCGGAACAAGCTGGAGTTTCCCATTGGATTACACACATAATACTAAAAGGGCAATTATTCTATCCTTATGTACAAAAGGTAGTATGGGCCAAAACAAACGACTCCAAATTATTTGTTGAATTATGGGATGGTGGACATTTTGAATCGTTAATATAATAAGACAACTGATTAAGGCAATCATCCCAGTTAAGGCTCCTTTTTTTCGCTTTTTTTTTTGGTGAACTAAGTAGACATATAACGCGAACTTTTCAACACATATTTATTAATATTTTCATCACACTTTACAATTTTTTCAGCCCGAAATCGTCGCTCATTGCTACACGGCAACTTAGCCACACATGTTCAAAAAAAGGTTTTTTGGGGTGACCACTATTGCAGGCGTTCTGCTTATCTGAAACAAAAAACAAAAACCACATTACAATCTGTGAAGTATAAACTAGTATTGTTAAAAAATATTGAATGGTAAATTTTTGGCATCTTGTTTTTCTGAATTTTAGTATTTTTTCACTTCTTCAACATGAAAAAAAAACTGCTTTATGAATCAGAATTATCCTAGTTTGCAAAGTGTCTACATGAGTACTGAATAAGTCAATCAAATTTCGTTCGATAGATTTCGAGATATCGTGGTCATCGGTTTGGAAACTACAGTTTTGAGAAAATGCGTTTAAAGGTTCAAAAACGATTATCACCAATAAAATTTTGACTCGCCCTTAATCCGCTATGCCTGCTCCATAAAGCGAACCTTCAGTTTCCTCAAAAATTCTGCAAAGCCGATTGTTGCTCCCTGGCATTAGTTCTCGCTCTTTTCACGAAGTCACTCAAACGTCTTTCGGAGCGACATATACGCCCTTTATTAGAACGATGGGCGTAAGCTCGAGTTACGTGGCAAATTTGACATCCCATTGTAACTGAAGCTTTCAAAATGCCATAAAATCCTTCATTGAAGATAATCACAGCAAGAAAAGTTGCTATTCCAATGATCTTTGCCACAGAATGCAGGTGTTTAGGAGCAAAAGTCCAGATCAATGAATTTAATGATTCATTGTTATTTTGTGTTTGTTCTCCTAAACATTTTGTCAACAGTTCATCTCATGATACATTTTTATAGACTGTCTTCGCCTGCTCGACAATTTTGATGTTGATTTGCGTCTGTAGAACATTTGTGGTAGAAAATAGCCCAAATTTCTTTCCACATTTCTTCCATAGAGTTTGCGTGTCGGCGAATGGCTAAGCCGTAAAATTTAGTGAGCTCGTTAATAAGCTTATCGGTAAGTTTTCCAGCTCCTTTTAACAGAGTTCAGTTCGACTTCTTTGGGTGCTCATTTAAGACTAAACTGACCGTTATATTCGAAACAAGAACTAAGAAACTGAAGCGCAAGAGAAGGGGTTTGATACTCCGCTTCATCGACTGCTCGAGAGCGTGCTCCAAATAGCTTGCCTGTTCAATTCTGTAACTTCCGAACTTCCAATATCGGAATATCGTAGAATGGGTAAAGACCCATTCTACACTATTTTTGGATGCAATTTATGCAAAAAAAAAGATTTTTTGAACCAGTCACACGGGTCGACTGCCTTAAGTGTTTCTTTATGTGAGGTGAATCTTTGAGTGAGGTTTAAAAATTGTTATATTATGAAACATTAGTGCTACTAATTTCAATTTTGATATTAAACGACTATAATGTGTAAGTTTTTCTTTTGCCTTGTAACAAAACAAACTAAATTTATGCGAAAACGTATGGAACAAATGTCTATAAAAATATTACATTGTTTTTCGCCTAATACCCCACGAGGCCAATACTGAATTTGGATACATCGAAATAAACACGACGTTGCCATTGTTAAGAAAATTTAAATGAACCTTCCGACCTGTTTTTCGCGGAAATGGTTGCAATGTGGATACATATTATAAGAAAACGTGTTGCTAAAAAAAATGTTAAGCAGTTATACTGAAAGTGTGCTCCTCTACTAAAGGATTGCTATAAGGTTGCAGAGGAAAATAAAATCTATCTAAATATTCCATCATAAAGTTTGTAAATTCAGTAAAAGAGTAGCGTAATATGAGAGCGCAACATTTCAGGAGCTTAGTCAACAGTGACTGACTGACTGCTGGAGCGTTCGCGTCTCAACGGAACACGAACCGTACCGTAAATAGCCGAATGGTGTTGGTCGCCAGCGTTCATGTAGTACGTGTCGGAGCGCGCTGTGCGATCGAGTTTGTTATTAGTAGTTTTGAAGTTCTGGATCTCGTGACAATATTATTGTGTTCGTCATATTGTACAGGATGCAGCAATTCCCGATCAAGAAGGTGTAGCGACAACTTCAAGCTACACGGTTTCAAATAGTAAAATAAGTAACGACACATTAAAGGCGAAAAAAAAAGGAAATATAATGAATCATACATCAATCTCGGATTTATTGATTCTAACGGCTCACCGCTCTCTATGTTATGTAGTAAACTACTTCCTAATAGTTCTATGATACCTGCCAAGATGCTCCGACATTTAGAAACTGTACACCCCTAATTTAAAGACAAGAATGAAGAATTTTTTGTGCGTAAAAAAGAACAATTATTGAAAAGCCAAAAAACTATGATGCATAGGACCGAAACTGTAAATGAAGAGGCCACGGAGGTATCGTATTTAGTTAGCAATCGCATTGCACAAGCGGGTGAAGCGCACATTATCGCTGATAATTTCATTAAACCGTGTGTGTTAGACATAACTGTATGCTCGACGAAAAATCTGCAAAGCATCTTTCTACAGTGCCGCTTTCAAACGATGCTGTCTCGCGCCGAATGATCTGGCAAGCTACGTCAAACAAGAACTAGTTGCACGTCTACAAAAAAACCAATTCGTCTTGCAAATATATGAGTCGACTGATGTTGCTGGCCTGGCCATCTTGCTAGTTATTGTACGATATCCATATAAACATTTTTTTTTGAAGGAGAAGAAGACATGCTTATGTACTCATCGCTACTACTGGAGAAAGAAAGAAAATTGGAATGATTGCGTCGACATTTGTACAGATGGGGTCAAGTCAATGACAGGTAAAACAGCAGGAGCAATATCACGAATAAAAAGCGGCTAATTGCAGTACCAGCCATTGCATTTTGCATTGGCAGGTACTAGCGATTAAGCAAATGCTGCCAAGTCTAAAATTGGTTCTGGATGAAGCGGTAAAAATAATTAATTTTGTCAAATCACGTCCACTGCAACCCCAAGTGTTTTCAATATTGTGTGAAGATTATGGCAGCAAACATAAAACACTGCTGCTGAAGTAAGATGGTTTTCTCGGGGTGAACTTTAACGAGGCTATTTGAACTTGGAGCGGAGTTACGCACTTTGTTTACAGATATTTCTTTTAATTTGAAAGACCGTTTGTATGATAGAACTTGGTTGTTCAGACTATCATTTATGGCAGATATGTTTCAAAAATTGAACGAATTAAATGTGTCATTACAAGGTAAACAGATAACAGTTCAACCCTAGTAACTAAATAGCCGCTTTTAAAAGAAAATTGGATTTTTGGATTATTTGTGTTGGTAAGAGAGAAATAGAAAGCTTTTCATCGGTCAGTGAGTTCGTTAACGATTCAGAAATGTTTCAAGATGATATGTTTGAAGAATTGGTTCAAAATCTCAATGCTGTGCGCGCATCTTTTGAGACGTATTTTCCCGAAGAACAGAATAAAAAATTAAAATAAATTTATGGATTAAAAATCCTTTTGTACCCAACTTGCAAAAGCCCGAAAGTATGTCAAACGAGATTTATGAATACTTTTTAGAAATGTCATCAGATACCAGTATGGAGTCACTGTTCAAAACAATGCATGTGAATGACCTTTGGTGTAGGATCCGTGATGAATATCCACTTCTTGCCACAAAGGCCCTGAATGTTCTTTTCCCGTACCCAATAACTTACTTGTGTGAAACACCTATGGAGGATTCTCAACCTATGTAGCTACCAAAAAAAAAAAAAAAATACCGCAATAGACTGTATGCCGAACGTGATATGAGACTTGAACTCTCTTCAATCAAGCCTGATATCAGGTCTCTGAGGTCTCTCAGGTCTCAGTATCTGAAAAAACTGATGAAAAATAAAAAACAGTTTCATACCTCCCATTAGATATTTGATTATTATGTAACATGATTATTAATAAAGAATACACATAAACCAGTTTTTGATTGAAATCAAAAGTCAAATATTTCGCTTTCCAAAAGGGTTCCGTCGCCAAAGAAGTTTGAGAACCGCCTGATGTAAAGTATCGTTGGTTAAATTTACGAAAGTCATTTCCCTTACATCCTGTATATAAGAATTTAAAGACATTTTTTAACATTGGCAATCAATTTTATTGTAACAATAATTGTAATATTTTACAGGGACCTGGTTGGGAATTTGAAACAGAGCTTCCAGAATGGGCTAAAGTAGACTGGGTGGAACCGGACATATCCGAGTGATAATTGTCAAAGCGCTTGTCTTTATTAGTAATATAAGGCATCTCTTATCCGCTCTGTCTTTCCATTGCTCTTAGAATCTATATACAAGGGTGTTCAAATGAAAATCCTATTTAAATTTAATCATCTTAGCGAATCAACTTCTAGTTATTTTCAACTAAATATTTTGCTGCTGCTATTCAGGCTTCCATATTCTATTAGATTTCTTTACGTATGTAGTGTTTATTAATAAGTAGGATTTTTAATTGATCATTCTGAAAAAGGGTATAATTTCCCATAAAGGCAGGGTCCAATAACAATCACGTAAATAAATGGCATTTTTTTTGTTTTATCTTTATATTTGCCCTAATTTGTGGCCTCGAATGAGTTAATTTTATGGTATGGTTTTAGTTTTAATTCTCTGCGGCATTCTCAGAAATTTTCTTATGATCTGTTTCCGCAAAACTTTTATAAATTCCTATATGGATAATAATTTCTTATATTACGAAATAAAATGAAAAAACAAGGACGGATTGTATTATGACCAATAACATATCCAGAACTTAGATTAAATTTATGACTCTAGAGGGCGTGAGGATGTTTTTATTGCTCATGTTTATTTCTAAGAATGCTGTGGAACTTCTCGTGAATCTTTTCAGCCTTTGTCGGTCTAGTTAATTTTAGTCACACTATGAGCTGAAAAGAGTCACTTTGTACATGCTGTACAAACAGTTACTTTAGGAATCATTTGAAGAACGTTGTTCAGTTGCAGTTTTGGAAATAACTTGTTTATCAAAACGTAGTTTAAAAAGGTATTTCAGTGCTGGGAATCATTCAACAGTTGGTACTAGTGTGTGTAAGAAAACATCAATCAAAAATATTTTTATATATATTGTAAAAAAAATCTAAAAAATTCTATCTGTACGTCATCGTTGTAGCAGTTAAGTGCCATAGCTGTTTGTCTCTTGAAACGTAGTGAATAATTTTTTTGTCATTTTTTACATTACATTGGTCTAGTTTTTTAGTAAGTCAAGTTTAGATTTCTCAACCGCTCGAATAAACCGGTATTAACTCCCCAAAGTATTTCATGGTTTTCTAGAATTAATACTGATAACATATTACTAGAATTTTTATTTATTTATTGGAAATATATTCATAAATGATATTTATTTTAACTCAAACTCTAAAAACCCAATCACTTTTATTCATTTTTCGACGCCATCTCCTGGTTAGCAATACGCGCTTCCGTAAATTTAAACTGATTTGGTGTTCAGTAGTGAATCTGTTTGAGTTTAGTGTGTCACATCAAATGTTCCGATAAGAGATTAGAATGAGGAACTTTGATGCATTGGAACCGTCTCTTATACACTTGCGAATTTCCCTTATTCGTTTTATTTTTCTGGTATGAATCAACATTATACACCCTTGAAGATAGAAAACCCCTAGATATGTAGAACAATTTAATGGAACATTTTAAAAATCTACGTTTACCTCACGTTTTTTGCTAAAATTACCAATTCTAATAATAACTAATTTAAAATCTATAGTCCTGTGGGAAGATGTTATAATATTCAAAGAGAAATATGGTTACTATTTGGTTATAATAGCTTTGAGAGAGCTACAATTTTAGATTATCGATTCATGCATCTACCTCCCCTATTAAATCCTAGATCCGGTTTTGAAGATAAGACGTTCTACCTATTTTCTTTTTGGAGAGCCCAGCTCATGAAACAATTCATTAATAACTTTTTGGAATGATTATTCTCTTATAATCAGAAATCTCTTTGGTTTACCCACCTCCTCCATGATGAGAACTGAAAGTAATAAAAATCTTCCTAATTTTATATGTTTAATAACGCCCATCTGACGGTTATTTGCAGAACAAATATTCAGCTCACAATCAAGTAATCCGTAATGCAAGATCCTTAACAACTTTTTATCATGAAATTAGCAATGTTTCATTGAGCTGCATTCATATATAATTTGTTGCATTCACTCCAAACTCGTAGTACCACAGGTCATTAAAAATTTATTAAAACAATTGTGTACCAAGATTTGCAGAGTATTAGATGTTGCGATGATGCTCTACAGATTAAAAGTCACCATGTTAAACAAAAAATTGTTTCCTTTGAGTCAAATATGACTTCACTAATGCCGACGAATTACATAAGTATCGATGAATTTGGTAAAAAGAACTAAATTTCAAAATTCCGCTTACAAAATCATTTTGGTAAGTTTGTCACAAACCAAAGATCTAATTGTATCGAAGTATCTCAAATTCGGAGCAATATAAACACTTTTACGGGCTATAGGAATGAAGGATTATATATATATATATATATATATATATATATATATATATATATATATATATATATATTTCCGTTCTTGACGACCCATCTCCCAAACCTCATTTGTCATTTTCAAGTCCTTGCTCTCTTGGTAGACAGCTTCGTACTGCTCAGTTCTCATTCTGATTCAGTTCGATGTTAAATGAGATTTGGGCGAAGCGTCGTCAAAAATGGTAAATTTATTAACGGATATACACATTCGAAAGAATAATTCTAATATTTATTATTCAACTTCACAAATTGTGAAGTTCATTTCACAAGAGAATTACTATTTTCTCAAGACAATTACAATTTATGACACTGATTTGATTATGTTTAACATAGGGCGCCATGACATCCAAAGTGGACGTTATTAACCTGTAGGCTTTATTACCCATAGGAGTGACACTAACATTTTATTATAAAAAGTTAGGTTGAGTAATGTTAAGATGTAATATTTGATACAAACTAAAAAACTAGACAAATTTAAGTAAATTTATATAAAGTACTGGAATACATATTGTGCCTTGGATGTGTATTTTAACATCATTTGCAGAAGTAAATATAAAAATGTATATCCACGTTTTCATATCAGCTTCGGACCCTTGCTTAGTGTGAATTACTGTATTAGATGTGTTTCGCAGGACAAAAATTACCGATATTTACCGAAACAATTTCAGTTGGATATTTAAAGGTCCGTCTGCACTACTCGTGCTCGCGGAACTCGCTAGGTTCGCGGGAATGTGGATAACTGTGACATCAAGAACCGAATAATACACTCCACGCGAATTAAAATTTTTGCTATAAAAACAATAGCCCATACATTGAAATACGACTGCAATCTAGTAAAATTGCGGACGACAATTCAATGAGCTCAAGTGACTAATTTACCGACGAGTATAAAGCTGGCGAACACGAGCACGAGCAGTGTGGATAAGCCCTAAGAATTGTGTTAATATTTTGTCAAAAAATGTATCTCCAAATTGTGAAGATTTTAAATTTTATGCATTTTTAATTTCATAAATTTTAACATTCTTGTTCTGCGATAAAACGGAGATTACTGTTAAATTTTGTATTAAAATAAAGATAGAAGCACTGACATGGATTGTTAAAAATCAAATGATGTATGTTTGTTAATTAGTTTCTAGTTCCTTTCAGTTTGTAGTGTTTTAATTTTAAAGTATTTTTAAATTACTTTTACATTATAATTTACCACGATATATATTACATTGTTTCGAATTAGATTTAATTGGTAGTTACGTTGTAAAAGTATTTTAAACACGGGTTTAATCAAAACAAGCATACAATGTACGGTTAGTAAAAAAAAGCCTGTGTACATCATGTATCTTTTACAGATAACATTTTTATATTTTTACAGATGAAAGTGTAACTTTCATTATCATAACCCTTTCTTATTTTGAACCATTTTATTCTTAACAGTTTTTCATCAGACCATACATAGATTTGAAATTTATTTTATAAACAATTTTACAAAATACAATTTTTAACCATTTTGCGTGTAAAGAAGTATTTTCAAAGTTATGTCTACTTTTTCTTTATAATATTAGTTGTGTTTGTCTGTAGTCCCGCCTTTGTTTTTAATAACTTACACTGTCTTCTTTTCATCGAAGAAACTAAATTTGTTCTGGAGCTAGGATCCATTAGAGACCCTCCTCTTCTAAGGCTTGTAGCTGTTGAATTTTATTTTTTAGACGGTTGTCCTTTAGCTTCCTTTTCAATTCTCCCCAGATATGTTCTATTGGGTTTAAATCTGGTGATTGTGGAAGAATTCTTAACGATATTCCGGCCTTGTAGAGTTCCATTTTTCCACTAGATACTCTGTGTTTCGGATCATTGTCCTGTTGGAAAATAAAAGCTGACGTGAGTCCAAGTTTTTCAGCACTTGGATGAAAATTTTGTCACCAAATGTGTTGAAAATCATGTTAATCCCTGATCCCTTCTATAGAAGAATTTATACAACCTCCCACCCTAATTCCTCCACCGTAATTACCATAAAATTACGTTATATCAGCCCCATACATCATATATCATACACATCAGGTTTAAAAACATTGAATTTGCATTCGTCTCTGAAAATCCATCGCTGAACCTTTAAGAAAAAGTGAGAGGCTTATTGGCATATAATTGGATAATTGATATATGATAATATTTATATATATATATATATATATATATATATATATATATATATATATATATATATATATATATATATATATATATATATATTTATTGTGGTGTTACAACAATCCGTAGTCTCGTGTAATGTCAGTCACCAACAATGATACACTAGTTACTGGATTTTCCTGTACACATCTCAAGATCCCTCATTCATGATGCTTGCCTAACTTTTTTGGACGCACTGATCTGGATTTACATAAAAGAAGCTTAAAAGATATACCATTTTTTGAACAGTTGAGTGGTTTTTATTAATTATATTTCCTATTTTACAGAGGGTTTTCATCTTTTTTAGATTCTACATTAATTTTCTTAGTTTCAAACGAAATTTCCATTCTGAGTAATAAAACGCAAAGTTTCTCCATTCACATTCACTAACAAATCTAAACCGAGGTAAAGTGTAAGAGCTATACTATCGGTATCATTGTTGTATGGCAGTAATATGTTAGAAACCACATCCGCATATTTCACTTCACTGCACTTTTACGGGCTATTTTTCACTGCCTTTAGGTTTAGCGAGGATTGTTTAGACTCTTTGTACTAACATTTCGTAAAATACTTATTTGATGGACTGTAGCGTGCAACTTTTCTCAGCTCTTCCTCAAAAACTCCTATGTGCGTTCTGATCTATGTGCTGTTACCGTGTAATCTGTCAACGAATTTGTTCCAAAAACTTTTAAAACCAAAAAGCCCCGTGTTGATCATTATAATGTTTGTATTATTGATCTGGAGTACGCAGACTTTTTTTACTAACTGTATGCTCCTTGTGAAAAGACAAGTCAATTGTGTGATATTTATTTACATTTTGTTTCTCTTTTTACTTCTATTGACTTTATATAATTATTTAGAGCATTTTTCCGATATAATTTGCCAATTTCTATTCCAAGTTAAAGTGATATTTGCTTTATTATTAATAATTTTGCGATTGAATTTTGCTTAAATTAAAAAGAAATTGTTTCGCCAGTACTAAATGAAATAAATATATATTTTTAAAGGAGTGTTTAATTAGATGCAGTAATTACAGTTGACAATAGGGGAGACAACCTATTTTGGTACTAGTTATAAAAAGAATTATATAAAAATTTCTCAGAGTAAATATATATATTATGTATTTTATATTTTAAAACGAAACACAATCTCTTAATAGAATTTATTTTCCTCCTAAAGTTTGTTACTTAACACATAAATAATGCTTTGAAAAAAAAGTTTGCTTATATTATGAAATAGCGTAAAAGCTTACTAACGTTTAATCTTTTGGTAAAGTAAGCAGTATTAGTTTAAAATCAAAAAAAGACAAGCAAAACATTCAGACAATAAGAACAGTGTTTGCATTTCTGTTAAGAGTATTATCATTACTTTGTCACAAAGGATTGTTTTAAAATTCCATAGTCGTAAGAACTTATATATTTGGTCAGTGCTTTAGGGAATAAGAATTTATGGTTTTCTTCATCATTTCACGAATACGATGGTTTCGTTTTAAATTGGCCATACATGTAAAATTGAAATGCGGTAATGGTCGGCGTACCAAATCAATTTTAATCTAAATTACGCACAATTAATATGTTTATGTCACTTTCTAGAGTAATTTAACTTCGCTTTCAATTTCAAGATATTAATTAGTAAATACATACTGTATGGTCAGTTTAGTTATACACTATTTGTTAAATATAGTAAGAATAAGTCTTGTAACAGTATATAATGTAAAAAATTGTTTACAAATAAATGCCGTTAAAAATCATAATCAGATTTTTATTCAAGACAATTGTATTGACTTTCATTCGCCGCAAAAAAATCAGTACTCCGTATTGATTGTGTTAGTGGTTTTTGGTAAAAAAAAAAACAGGAATGTTACAACTGGTACCTAGTGAGGATCGTAAAATATATACAAGGTGTATAAATTAATTAGACTGATATTTTATACAATTGAAATTACAATTCTACATTGTCTCCTTCAAAGTAGTTGCTTTGGAAAGCTATACAGCGCTGGAGATGGTTTTTTCACTCTTCATAACAGTGCTGCCACAGAGATATTGAAATCGTCTTTAGCTGATCAGTTGCAGGCTTTTCAACGTTTTTCAATGTCCCAAAATGGTGCATTTTGCGAAAAGGAAAAAGCCACAAGAAATCAAGTCTAGTGAATAAGGAGACTGCGGAGCCACAGTGATGTTTTTACTTGTGAAAGTCTTGTTAATTGAAATCGATGTGTGGCATCGAGCATTGTCTTGATGCAGCACCCAGGTGCTCCCACAGATGATAGCCTTTCAAGAACCTTTTGGTAAAAATGCCGATTTATCGATCATGAGGCACAAATTCTTTATGGATATTCTCCTGGCTGTCAAAAAAAGCAAATCAGTATGCTTTTGAGCTCTTTGATTTGCTCATTTAGACTTTTTTCGCTCGTGATGAGGTTGTAGTATACTATTACTGGCTCTGCAATATTAACTGTGGGTCGTATTCAAAAATATAAAATTCGTCACCAGGTTTCATGTCACATGTTCCCCAGTTGTTGTTCTTTGAAACTGCTTTGCCAAAGGTTTTCCGAAATTATTTTCGAGCATATTTTCTTCATCCCTAATTCATTGGTTAAAATCTGATGAAAGGTTATGTGAGTTAACTCTTCCCCGATCATTCTTACTGCCAACCTTCGATCAGAGCGTCCAAGATCCCTAAGTTGAAGGCTTAAAACTGCGAGGTTTATCTTCAATCTAGTCTCCGCCTTCCGAAAGCATATGCCCTTGACAATACACTGTTTTCACAGGCCTGTTGAAGTTTTACAATTATTTCCGTTTCACGTTGCCAAAGTCTGAAATAAAACTTGATAACACATCATTGGCCGAAATTGTCACTCTTGATTCTAACAAGTAACAAGTGATTCTATTAAGCAATGGATATCTGAAAATAACGAAAATTCTTCAAAAAGTCTGTGAATGAGTAAAGGAAACGTTAGGGAATGACGTAATAAATGTGAAATTTATACTAATATTCAACATGTGGCCTTATGTTGCAGCACAACATAATAGAAGTTTTGAAAATGACATAATCTTAAAATTAACAAATTGGAATGCTATACTACTATGTTTTCATAAAGAACCAAAAATCCATACATAATTTTGTTCCCTAGAACGTACTTCATCCTCCTTCATTTGTTCTTTTTTATTATTAGAGGCGCATCAACAACTGAAGCTGTTAGCGACTAGTTAGTCCGGTCAATCTAGATATTTAAAGGTACTTAAATTCACATCAACGCATTCACATTTTACTCATTTCCAGCTTGATGTGAATTTATGTACCTTCACTCTTATTTTTCTGCCTAATTTGACCGGACTATAGTATAGATCTATAGATTAACGTGTACTCCATAACACTCATCAACTACTGGTTAATACCGATCAGCACTCCCTTGGTTTTCTGCTTAAACCTAAGGTATTTCGAGAATCCTACCGACTGACGAATAACCAACGCCGAATACATCTAAGTAGACATCTGACCTTACCCAGCCTGGAACTGAGATGACTGGGGGATTCCTTGATGGATTTTTCACTGTTGAAATACAATATGTAAGTCTAGTATCTCCTACGGTCACCCTTCAGGGTACAAACCGCAACAAGCGATGATGTATTTCAACCTCCGAAGCGTCAGATTACAGGTTATGCCAACCTCCGGATCTCATATCTTCTTTCGGCAGAACGTCTTACGTGTAGAGATGTCCGGATCGGATCTGATCTGACTCTCAGATTCGGATCTTTTAAAAGAGCCGAATGAACCGGTTCCTAAAATTACGATACACGGATCTCGGATTCCAGACGGCTCTCGGATCCCAGACAGCTCTCGGACCCCAGACTAATAAAATTATAATAAAATTATTAAAATTTGCAATCTATTATTGTTTTATGTACCTAAATATATAAATATATAGAATAATACACATAATTAAATATATTAATTTATTTTTAAACAATTACATTTATTTATTTATTTAGCATATGGCTCACATGGATTTATGTATATAATATACATTAAAATATATTACATAAATAGATTAAATTGTAAAACACAAAAAGGTATAAATTATAAAATAAACTATAAAAATGTATAAAATATGAAAAAAACATAAAAATACAAAATATATTAAATAAAGTTCAACATCAGGTAAGACACATCACAATAAGTACATCAAATTTTAAAATTAATTTTTAGAAATTAAAATTTTTAAACAATTACATATTTTCATATAAAAATATGATTTAATTTATGTTTTTAGTTTTCAATCGACTTCTTTTTTCAGTCATAATTTGACCACTTTTACTGAAAATTCTTTCACATGGCACTGAAGTAGACATAAGACAGTCTTTTTTGGACAAATTCATATTGTTTTGGATAAATATTTTTTCTTTGAAACCACCATGTTAAGGGGTCCTCGTGTCGATCGATTAAGGGCTCATTTAAATATTTTTCTATTTCATTAATTGCTGCTGACGTAGGGTTTCTAGAACTTTTTACATTTATTACATTGCTTTAAAATTTTTTCCATGTGAGAGAGTGAATTATTGCTTTTTGATGTCAATGATATACCGAAAACTTTTAATAATTCATACGAAAAATAAATCATATACAGGCATACCACTGTCAATTGTAAAGTATTTTTTTAATCTATGCAACTAAGTTATGCAACCAGTTATACGAGAAACGATTCAGTGTGATCCAAGAACCGGCTCAGGGATCCGGATCTTTCAATTGATTCGGAACCGGTGATCTGACTCTCCAAAAAGATCCGTATTTCCCATCACTACTTAGTAGCAAATTATAACATGATTGTAGCTGATAACAATATGACGGTTCCTTTGAAACTGCTAGAATAATATGGCAATGATACTGTTAAATAGAAGCAAATTGCAGTTTAGTGTCCCTTTCAAAGTATTATTTTGTTTCGTCTGATTCGAAAACGTTCTGATTGAGAAAGTTATATTAACTAGGTATAAATTAGATCTGAGAAGAAGTTTAATCAACCTATATTAAATATATTATATATTAATTATATATAATATATTATATATTATATATTATATATATATATTATATATATATATATATATATATATATATATATATATATATATATATATATATATATATATATATATATATATATATATATATATATATATATATATATATATATATATATATGTTATATATTATATATTAAATATTAAATATATTAAATAAACCTTATTAAAGAATAATATTTAGTTTCTAATACCCATTACATAGTTCATTCTAAACAAAATACATATTTTCATTTAAGCGCCATCTGTGGCAATGCTTAGTAGTATTCAAGTTGCAGCTGTGCCTGATACAGAATTTAATGTACTTTATTAGACAGGTATACGTTTTCACTCAGAGAGGGCGCTGGAGTATTTTGTGATTTAATTCTATAGCGGATGGGGAATCTGTTTTCTCAAGACTTTATTAATAGGTTGATTAGGTTAATTCATATAGTTATAATAATTAGTGAAATATAGATAGACAAAAAAATAAATATAGACATAACATCACGGGATATATCAGAAATCATATTATGAAAGATAGCAAGTTACTTATTCCCTGCAATCTGCCCTAAGATCTAAACTTATTTAAATGAACATGGAAATTAAAATATACAAAACACTTACTCGATCAATAGACATTTATAGCTGTGAGACGTGGACCTTCAGGAAGAAAACACAAGAGATGCTTGTAGTATTTGAAAGAAGAAAATTTTTTGGTGCAGTGGATGAAAATGGGGGATTCTATTTGAGGGTTCGGCGACTTAGATGGACGAGGCACATAAACGAGTACTACGGAAAATCATGGAGGGGCGAATAAGGAGTAACAGAAAAAGAGGTAGACCAAAGACACGATGGCGGGATAATGTAGGACGAGATGCTGAAAAGCTACTGCATATTAAAATTTTCAAGTGTTTGCTGGAGAATGATCCGGTTGGAGGCGAAGGTTGAAGGATGTCAAGGCTGACTGACGAGCTGTAGCACTACAGGAAAGAGGAAGAAAAATAATTTTAATAAATACTTTTATTCAACTTAATTAAAATTCGCACTTTACGTACATATACTGGAATAATTTTAGCGGGGCCAAATTGTACATAATCCTTTATGATAATCAGTACATAGAAATTGTTCATTACAGTACTAATTCGGAATATTTTAATAGTGATAACTATTTTGGTAGTATTAATTATAGACAAAATATACGGCTTGATTATATTTAAATTATTTGTTGTAGTTAGATTTATAATTAAATTAAGATGGGAAGTTATGATTTCGGAATCGAGAAAAATATCAATTTCTGTTTGTTTTTCTTTTTAGCGGTTTTCGGTAGTATATACTTTTCCTATGGTAATACGCAGCTCTGCCTTGAGTAACAACTTTTTCATAACTCAAAACTAAGCTTGTGGAGTACTGAGATTTTTCAAGTCAGTACGGTTTTGCAGATGCGAGCGCTTCAGAACCATCGTGGAGGATTTGTTTAGGGCTGGCGAATTAGAGCAAGTGGCAACTCCCAATTCTATGGTACCGTAAGAATAGTAACGAAAGATGAAACCTACCATCAATTGAAGACACTAGTGGATGAAGGTGTTATACGACAAAATTAAAATTTTGAATAAACTAACGTCAAGGTTTTTTTATGTAATCTTTTTTTTTGCATTTGTTTAACATAAAAATGGCATTATGTTTAGGTTACTGCTAAAAATGATAAATGTTTTTTAACTGAAAGTAGTAATTAAAAATACCTGTAATCAGTGGAAGTTGGTCTATAAGAGCATGTGGGCACGTGCCCTACCTAAAAAATTAAAAAATGAAGGGGAAAAATAATTTCAGATATTATATTAATTTATTCTCTGTTCTGTCTATGATTCTTGCGACTTCTATAGTCTAACATCGATACTGTCATTCGCGGTAACGAAATAGGTCACGGGTTTCCGAAGCCCACCGATTAAAGAACACGTGCTTTGGGCACACACAAGTTCATCTCTTCTCTAGTAACCCGTAGATTAAACGTATTTATAACGTCATATCTTGGGCGCTGCCCCACTCTCAATAGTAAGGTGTTTTTCGCCATCGCGCTTTTCGACTTTTCGAGTGGTTGCAAAGTGATTGTTCTGACGATTACGATAGTGAAGATGAATTCTGTGCAATATAAGAGTAGAAATAATGTCACATTAACATTTGAGGACCGAATAGACATCCTGAGCACTGACGTCAGTGATTGGCGGAGTTTATCGAATCTTTCCAAATAAAGAAAATGTCAAGCAATTTCTCTACACTTTCGTAATCCTCAAATTACGTTTTACATTTAACATATTTGAATTGCTCGTAAAACATATTTATTTGGACCTATTCTTGTGTGGAAGTAAATTTAAGGTTTTGTTACTTTGCCCTTTATAAGTGTCAATTTCAGTTTTTTGGGAGGATTTTCAGGTATATTTTGTTTAATTTATTATTTGTAAGTTGTTTTTTTACAAAATCTGTTATATAAATCGTATTAACAATATTGGTGTTACTGTTTTAGTTGAAAATGGTGATGTGTTTTGTGCCAGACTGTAAACATTACAGCGAACAAAAAAATTGTAGATTTTTTTTTACATTTCCTGTCGATTCAACTGAGCGAAACAAAGAGTTAAATCCTGTGAGATAATATTAAATATTTATAAGATGGCATGGACGTATAAAAATGATTGCGTCATTTCTAGGCGACTAGATCGGAACCCTCAAAACATTCACTGGTCTGTAGTTGCCATTTTATCAACAATGTTAGAAAAAATGGTCCTAAGATATTTGATTTCAATATTAAAAGAAATTTTGTTTTTGAATCTCCGGGGAAATGGTAAGATATTTAAATATATATGGTATAATATTCTATGTCATCTATCTATTATATCCATCTATTTCTGGAATTGCTGACTGTTTTGTGTACCGTTCCTATGACGACTGTGAAAAGCGAAATATGTTTCTGTACCCTCAAACGAATCAAAACATTTCTAAGAAACACTATAGACCAGGAACGGCTGTGCGCGTTATCAATGTCATCTATTGAAAAAAAACTTGTGAAGTCAAATTCAAATTTTAATGATCAAGTCATCAACCACTTTGCTGCTCAGAAATTTAGGAGAATGGACTTCAACTACAAACAGATTTAATGGTCATGGCCCTATAGTGAGTTTAGCAAAATTTTATTATCTAGGTATCTAATTGAAAATTTGGTGTCTGACAATTACACTCGTATTTTTACACAGCAAAGTGGTATGTATGATACTAAGAAATGCAAAATTTTTGATTGTGACGCATTTCCCTATCTCCATTCTAAAATTGGATTATACGTGCCCCACCTGTTTTTCCCACATGATCCTCCGCTGCCTGCAATGTAAAATATTACAAAAAAAATTTTTATACAATAGGGATGTATTAAAGAAAATCTTAATTCTAGATTAACAAGACAAAGGTCAAATATAAAACTTGAATTACCATGAACACGAAATATTATTAATTTTCTAGAATAACAGATACTTTTATTTTACAAACTTCAAGAATTTCTGGAGGTATTTTTTTTCGTCAGAGATTGTCCCATTTTTTATGCGAATTCTGAAGCTGATGTTCTATTCTTATGTTGAAGGACTGCTTTTCTAAATGGAACTATTTCAAAATATAATTTTTTACTTATATAAAACTTGGAACTTCGAACTTCGAACCATACTCTTCGACTCTTATCCATTTTAGCCGTCCCTAAATCTCACTGTTTTATTAAGTTCACCCTTTTTGTATTAATCAGGCGAAGTTTTCTGATGGATCATTGATTGAAATTTTGAGCCATATCAATAATCTGATTTTTTCGACTAGCCTTTGAAATTATTTCTTGGCACTTTGGCATCTGGTATAAGTACAGTCTCGTGTTTTCGTAATACCTTTTCTAATATCCCAAAATAATCGCAATCCAAGTAGTTGTAGCCAACTTCAAAATATTTGAGATCAATACAACGAAAGTATCCCTTCATGGTAAGATATTGGTACAAGCAAAACCATGTGAAAATTCATATTTTGACATTAGTCCGATCAGATGACCAAGTGGTCTTTTCCCACGATACTTTTTTTCTACTTCAATATATCTCATTAGAGAACTACAAACATTTCCCCTGTCTACCATATCTTCTGTCCAGGTTCAAAAAGAGGCTTTTTCTGTGCTTTTTGCAACTATACGTATTCCAAAATTGTAAAACCGCAATTGGCAAAGGTAAATGCTTTAGAATTCGTGGGTTTGGGAAGTGACATTGTTTGCTGTATGTCTATTGTAATGTAAATTGTGTTGTCTGTAACTTTTGCTTTTTCTTTGTCCGTTTTGAGTGCTTTATTTCCTAATGTATAATTTTCTTTATGTTCTTCGTTTACCTCACTTGCATCACAAGTACTACACGTGTCACTTTTTAACTCGTACATTTTAATTAGATTGAGAAGAGGAAAAAAAGGTATTTTTATGTGGGTTTCTATATCTAGAGTAGTGGAACTGATGAAAACCTCTTTAAATGTGTCGTTACAAAGTCCTTAACTTCTTGGTCTATTTTGTGTGGCCCGTTGGAATGCTTTCCTCTACTATTCAGAGGAGAGGCTGAAAATTCACTTTTTAATCGACTTTGTATAATATCTTTGTATAATATTGATAAATGTATTATGTGCCCATATAATCTTCCATTCTTTTAACGAAAAATAAGTATCATATTCACTTTAATCATTGTTAAATTAGCACTGTTGTTAGAAACCTAGTGATTTAATTGTGGCAATTGAAAACTGAGTACATAACACCTTCATCCGAGAAAACAAATATATTTTATAAAATATCTTACATAGGACCTTCATCCACTCATGTATTCAATTACAAGAACGAATTTAAGCAACATTGGAGACCTCACGAAAAGCCAACGTAAAACAGAGTAAAAGATCTAAATATTTCGGTGCTTATTGTTCCTCCCTCACATAATAGGATCGAATGCACTCCAGATATCAGATTAACACGTGAAATTAATATTAAAATAATGCGTGCCTGTTACTACATGAATCAATATGGAGATGAGCCGCATCCTGGATGAAAAAATGTACTTCACAAATACGATATGAAGAATAAAAAGTTGCATAATGGGCCAATGAGGACGAATATTAAAAATGATTTCATAGGATTCAGAAGGTCACGGAGGTTTCGCACAGACTGACTGTTACAGACGTCCACCACAGGATGGCATGGGCTGCATGTTATTACAGCTACCATCCGACATGGATGATGTATATGGTCATATCTTTGGTCATTCCTTTAGTTGATTCCGAACGTTCAGCTCGAGCCCGACTGATGACGGCTTTTGGTCACCGACCGGTCTAGGGAAACATTTGCTGATGTTTTGGTGGTTGCTAAAGGAACGGGCAATTTTTACGTGAATGGATACATTTCTTGAAACATGGATCCTGAACACATGGAAATGGGTTTAGGAGCGAAACTTAGAAACGATCGTAAACATATAATTCTAAAAAAACATTGAATAAAAATATGGCAATAAATTACATCAAAACATTACATATAAGCAATGTTATGACATTAATGTAGGTATCCGTAACTTAAACATAGAGAAGAAACTGGATAAAACGAATTTCAATTTTAATATCATAACCTTTCATCTCTAAAGAATGGACAAATATCCTCATGTCGGCACGTTTCTAACATTGATAAATATTACAGAGGGGGGTCTTTTGGCCCATTTTATGGTTCAAATCCACTGAACAGGTCAAAAATAACGACACCGTGAAACATGCAAAATGTCATATTGCCATAATGCAGGTTAGCAATGGTTTGAAATAGAATCTGCTTGGGATGAAAAATCTTATTCCGCGCTATATTGTGCACCAGTAATTGCAAATCAAGATTTTTGGGCAAAAGCATTTCACCCCCAATGCGAATAGGCGTAATATTAGGAATAACACGCTTCTCTGAGAAACCGCATTGAAAAGATGTCAACGTATTCCGAAGACAGTTAAAATTATCCCAGAGTATTTTGCTAGTATACAAATGATAACCTGATCACCAAATGCCTCAGTAAAGGTGCGTTGGAACTGTTTGTTCGCTTCACAAAAAGAAAGACCAGTTAGAATGCAAAATATACTAGGGCATCATACTACTTAATATAGCTTATAAGATCATAGCAATTAACATATATAAACGATTAACTAAGTATGCTAAAAACTCCCTAAAAAACTATCAGGGCGGCTTCAGGCCAGGTCGATTCACTATAAACCAAGTATTCGTCTTTAGACAGATTCAGAGTGGCATAAAATAATATAAGTATTTTTAAAAAATCATAACTTTTTTTGTTCTTTTAGTTTTTAATTTGTTCTTTTTTATTTTACAGAAACACGTCAGATAATTTAAGTTTGGAGAGGTATATAACTGCATAGCAAACCAGAATAGTCACTTTTTTTTGTTGTAGATATAAAAAAAAATTACAACGTTCGGGAGGCACCGACTAGGCACACAATAACCAAAACGGTTCGGCGTTTTGAAGAAAGGGGAACTGTTGGGGATGCCAGACACACTGGAAGACCTCGTAGTGGTCGTTCAGTTGCAAACATTGAACTAATTTGAGAAAGTGTTGCAGATCGATCTCAAACATCGACCAGAAGACGTTGTGCTCAATTGCAGATCTCTCGTCGTTCCTATAGCGAATTCTAAGGACATATTTAAAACTCTTTCCGTACAAGATACTTTCCGTTCCACACCACCTGAGCCACAATGGACGTTCTAAAGTAAAATTTTCCGAAGCGCATTATATAGAGAAATGGTGAGGTATCCACCTCGCTCACCGGATCTGACCATCCCAGACTGTTTTTTTGCTATGGGGCTATCTCAAGGACAGAGTATATGCCAACAACCCTTCAATCATTGAGGCCCTAAAGGACAACATCCGGCATGTGCCACAATATCTGCTGAAATGCTGAGAACTAATAAAATAATAACTAATAAAACGAAACTAATAAAATAATATATATAATAAAACTTGCATTTGTTGTGTAGATGATTTAGCGGCGATTGGGGGAAAAACAGGTGGGGCACGTATAACCAAATTTTGAAATGGGCATAGGGAAATTCGCCGCAACCAAAAAGTTTACATTTCTTAATATCATACACACTTTGCTGTGCAGAAATACGAGTGTAACTGTCAGACACCAAATTTTCAAATAGGTAGATAATAAAATTTTGCTAAATTCACCATTGGACCATGACCATTAAGTCTGAAGTCCATCCTGCTAAATTTCTCAGCAGCAAAGTGGACAATGAGTTGATCATTCAAATTTCAAATTGACTTCACAAGTTTTTTTTCAATAGATAGCATTGCTAACGCGCACAACCGTTCCTGGCCCATAGTGTTTCTTAAAAATGTTTTGATTCGTTTGAGATTAGAGAAACATTTTTTGCTTTTTACAGTCTTCATAGGGACGGTACACAAAACAGACAACAATTCCACAAATATATGGACATATTATACCATATATATTTAAAAATCAAATATATATAAGATCAAATATCTAACATTGTTTACAAAATGGCAACTACAGACCAGTGAATGTTTTGAGGGTTCCCGATCTTGTCGCCTAGAAATTACGCAATCATTTTTATATGTCCCTGCCATCATATAAATATATAATATTACCTCACAAGATTTAACCCTTTTTTTCGTTCGGTTGAATCGACAGGAAATGTAAAAAATCTACTAATTTACAGTCTGGTACAAAACACATCACCATTTTCAACTAAAACAGAAACACCAATATTGTCAATACAATTTATCTAACAGATTTTGTAAAACACCATCTTACCAATAATAAATTCGACAACATATATCTGAAAATCCTCCCAAAAAACTGAAATTGACACTCATAAAGGGCAAAGTAACATAACCATAAATTTACTTCCACACAAGAAAAAGCCCGAATAAAATCGTTTTATGAGCAATTCAAATATGTTAAATGTAAAATGTACTTTGAAGATTACGAAACTGTGAGAGAAATTGCTTATTAAATTTGTAAAGAGAAGAAAATGACTAACAATAATTCTCTTATGATAATTTCAATGGACATTTTCTTTGTTTGGAAAGGTTCGATAAGCTCCGCCCATCACTGACGTCAGCGTTTAGGATGTCTATTGGATCCTCAAATGTTAATGTGACATTATTTATATTCATATATTGCACAGAATTCATCTTGACTAACGTAATCGTTCAAAACAATCACTTTAAAACCACTCGAAAAGTCGAAAAGCGCGATGGCGAAAAACATCTGACTATTGAGACTGGGGCAGCACCCAAGATATGACGTTATAAATGCGTTTAATCTCTGGGTTCTAGAGAAGGGTTGCATTGCTGTCTTTGTTTTTCGCACGCTATACTAAAGAAAGTAGTAGCGGCACAAACCTGTCTGTGCCAAAAGCACGTGTTCTTTAATCGGTGCGTCTCGGCAATCCACGACCTATTTGGTTACCGTGAATGACGTTATGGATTTTAGACTATAGAAATCGCAAGAACCGTGATCATAGACAGAACAGAGAATAAATTAATATAAAATCTGAAATTACATTTTCCACTTCATTTTTTAATTTTTTTAGATAGGGCATGCGCCCACGGACCCTTATGGACCAATTGGAGAGGTATATTGGCGTAGCATCTATGAAAAAACTCCCCCAGTAAAATACTGAGTCTCTTTTTTTATTTATGTAACTTTAAAGCATCAGCATTCGTAAGAGCACCATTTCATAGTCATAAGTAGTTTGTATTCGTATATTTACTATTTATTCGAATTATTTCCTGATGATAAAAAAATAATTATCGAAACCTGCGTCGAGAGACTTCAAGCAAGTGATTTGACATTCTGTGAAACACCACTTCCAGTTAAACATCTACGAAAAATGTTTCAATGTCAGAATTGATTTAAGCTGTACACTTTTGGTAAGTAGTGTCACCTGGAAAACAATTTTTTCTGATTTATATTCCAAAAATGTAATTCTGACACATCTAAATGATATCATCATTTCCACTCAAATCATTTTTATCATTTTTCAAATAAACTAACTTGCCTCATCATTTTATACGAAAACTTATTTTTAAAAGTCGCCCGCTAATTGTAACAGATTTAGAAATTGGCAATATGTTGCCTTGGAGTATCGTCGATATTTTGCCACTTTCTCGCTTCCAGGCGTTTCTCGGCTACGTCTTCTCGTTTAGTTGTCGTTTGAACATCGCGTTATTAGCATCGGACGCTCTGATCAAGCGTGGCCGCAACACGTGTACAACGGATTAATAAAACTTTCGCTTTTTTGGTGTGGGAATCTTTTTCTTTCTCTTTCATACGGTATGTTACAAGTCATGTACCTTCTCTTTTATTGTTATTTATATTTAATGTTTTCCAAAACAAATTGTGGTATATATACACACATATATATATATATATATATATATATATATATATATATATATATATATATATATATATATATATATATATATATATATATATATATATATATATATATATATATATATATATATATATATATATATATATATATATATATATATATATATATATATATATATATATATATATATATATATATATATATATATATATATATATATATATATATATATAAGTGTGTGTGTGTGCCATATTATTGAAAGGAATTTATGTACATTTATTATTAAAATTATGTGGCAAAATATTTTAAGATACTGAATTTTTATATCAATTTAAAGTATTTCTTAAATTAACTGACGCTAAATTTAAATGGTAATGTTCGTATTTAGATAATATACTAAAAACAATTGAATTGTTCTTCCATTTTCCAAAAACCCAATTTGAAGAAAACAATTTTAATTTGGAAAATAACTTTTAATACTTTGGAAAGTACTGTTACTACTACGAACAATTTAGTAACTTTCCAGAAGAAACACTGGTCACTCTTGCCTCTATATATATATATATATATATATATATATATATATATATATATATATATATATATATATAACCCGGTAGCCAAATATTAATGTGATAAACCACTTTAAGGAATGTAGCTATTGGTTAAACGGAAAGAGAAATACTACTAAAGACAAAATAATTTTTCTTTTTTTTAACGTCTCGATGGTTAAAAATCGATCTCTTCAAGATTAATGTTTCACACAAAGAAATAATGATAACATTTTAAAAACTATTTTATAGATTTATTGTTATTGTCTGTGTGTGTGTAGAACTGATTAAAATTTGAATATCTAATTAGTACGAGTTAGGGAGCTGCAATCAGCAATAGGTTGATTACCTCCAGTTTGTATACATTACTAGTGCCCCATGCTATTTGAATTTCACCCCGTAGTGCCTCCAATGTCTGTGGATGGTGTGGCAATGTGTGGGCGTGCATTATCCTGCTGGAAAAGTGGATTTGGAAGTGTTCGAAGGTAGGGTAACAAATGGGGGTCTATAATTTCTTTGATATATCGCTGAGCCGTTACATTCGAGCTGAGACCTTCCACGATTCGCGATAGCACCCGAAACCATAATACCCACAGTGCAAGGTCACTGCTTATCAGTGAGGAAAGCGTTCTTGATAGATTCTTTGCGCTTCTCGTGCAACACCATTAGTACTTCCATATGTCATCAAAATGTTCGCCTACTCTTATTAGAGAATGCAGCCATCACCAAATCGACAAAATATCACAAAAACTCTAACAAAACTAAACAAAAACTAACAAAACTCAACAAAAACAGATAACACATGTAACAGAATTAAAAGATTAGCGGCGCTGCGCTGGAACAACAAATGCGTTAATCAGCTAAGGCAGTCAAATCTCGACTAAAAAAACTGAAATCACGGCGTCCGTTTTTTGAGCTGATTTTCCGTTTACCTAATGAAAGAGAGTGTATGAGGAAGATCACAGTTTTTACTGGCTTTGCGCGTGTTGTTTATACAAAAACAAGTTTTTATCCTGCATATCGAATATCAGTCTAATGCGCGCCGATACTCAAAGACATGAATGCATACCGTTTGAAAGAGGATAAACCCGAGATTTTTTTAAAGAATTCGAAGAACATGATACCTTATAGTTTTTTTATATGCAATTTAAAGTTGAGCTTTAAATATATTTTTACTTCTTCCAAAACCTTTGCGAGTCCATATAGAAAAACTAGATATCGCTTGCATGTAATTTTAATTTTCATAGAATCCTACATTACACGTTAAAATAAAAAAAAAAAACAATTTGGAGGATATACCAATAATTTTTTTTTTAATTCAAGTTTCAATGCTGACTTTTGGAATTTGGAAAAAAAAATTCAAAATTAACATAAAAACCTGTGTGGCCAATAATGTTTGATAGAGGTTAAGGAGATTGCAAAATACCCCTCTATCGGCGATTTTAATTTGGCAAACCATGCACCAAACACCCTGTATTATGTTCTTACTTGCATCTCTTCTTAAGTAAACATTTATTGAAATCAATCGCAAATCCATGTATTCTCTTAAAATATTTAATATAACGAATCATACTGAATTAGATGAAATTATCGCTTCGTGTCAAGCATCTTAAATTGATATATTTGAGAGATTCTGTAATGAACACACGAATTTTAATGAATGTCACAATAAAAAAGAGATATTCTGAAGACAACGAAAGTAATAAATCAATGAAATCATGGACTTAATTTAACGAGATTAACACAACAAATAATTTCTTTTGCAGTCTCTCGACTTGTGTTTCATTAACCTTGTTGGTATCATCTGAGAATAATGATAGCTACCACTCTACTATTTTATTACTAATATTATATTATTATTCCTATTTAATTATAAATACTGTTCTTTTGATTGTTAGTGCTTTAAAGTTTGTCCTTGTCCTCTGTTTTGTATCGTTGAATTTGAAAACTTCAAAGTTCATTCTTTCAGGGTTGCACACTGAATTAAATATGTTAAAATATTATGTTAATTTTTAGGTGTAGGATTTAAAGGTATACTAATTCAAAAAATAAAAATTAATTATTATAAACTTTAATTGTATACTAAGAGACATACTCAGTACAGCACTCGGAAAGGGATAGTCTATTTTAATATTTTTTGGTAATATAATACATATACAGCCGGAGACAGAAGTATTTGAACACTATTTATTTCATACGAAAATTATATTATTCTCTCTAAAATATAAACACAAGTAACTTTTTAAAGAGAACAAGGAAATATTCCGAAATTAGATTCAACCTTTCAGAATAGGCGGACAAAGGTATTGGACAATTTTTCAAAAATATATGTTTATAAAAACGAATACTTTGTCGAGCCTCCTTTCCTTTTTATGATTTCAGTAAGTTTCCTCTTCATTGAATGAACTAACTAGATTTTGGACATAGTTAGGCTCAATATTATTCCATTCTTGCAGTAGTATTTCTTTAAATTCTTGTTTACTTGAAATGTGATATTTTCTGATCCATTTGCAGAGGTTCGCTCCAAAGATTCTCAATAGGGTTAATGTCAGGAGTCTGTGGAGGCATATTTAGAGAATGTGGTAGTTTGTAAACTATCCACTGTTTCACTATATATGCTGTATTTTTTTAATCAAAACATTGTTGGAAACAATAATCCTCCGTTAGCTTTATTTTTTCAGCACTGTTTTTTAACTTTTCTTCTAAATTGTTTATATATACGTTTTTGTCCATAATACCTTCCACGTCAGTCAAGGAAGAACATTTTTTTAAAACCCAAGATCTTGTACCGAGTAATCGCCGACTAAGTGTTAGAGACGTTGTAGATATTACTGTAATATTACCATACAAATACCATCCTATAAACACCATATTTAGCAGATATGATACAGTGTGACTTTTTCCAGTTCCTCAATTGAATAAACCATTTCGTGGACGCATTTTTGAGTTCATAAAAGCAATTGTTCATAAGAGCAACTAGACCGGGAGGAAGACCCACGCATCCCTTACATTGGAGGACACATGTTTCGTCTGTTGGTGATTAGACTCATCAGGGTACCGACATATGCTCTCTCGTCAAGAATAGGGGGTCCCTCTCCACAATCAAACGACCCACACTTTCACCAACTTCTCATCTGATGAGAATTCTTCATATCATGTATAGAATTAATTATTTGTCCAGTATTTTCATTTACTAGACCTCCAGAATGAGGATCATCATCCAGGCTTGTACGACCACGTTAAAACTCACCTGCCCACTTACAAACCATTTTTTTTTAAGGAACAAACTCTCCTAATACATTTACTATTTCACCTTGAATTTTGATCGACTTTAAACCTTTTTTTACAAAGAATTTAATGCTTGCACGGGTTTCAATATTTTCCATTTTAAAAAATAACACTGATGCGTTTACTTTAAGCTGCTGTTTTTGTAGGAATGAATGGAGAGATCGAGTTGAAACTTCACATATGTATATAAGAAGGAAGAAACTTCAAAATGTAGTAGATTGTGTAGTTCTTTTACTCCTCTATAGGTGTTGCTCCGCGAACTTTTCTCTTTTCGGATATCTGAAGAATAAATAGACCACCTCATTGAATTAATGCTAAGACGTTATGAGGGCTATGTAGATAGGCAGATTGTATAAAGACATTTAACAAAAAAATAATAAAAAACTGGGAAAATCCTCGGCGGTCTATATTATCTATATTTCATAAAAAAAAACTAAAATCCACCATACCCTCTTGGGTGTCAATCAGTTAGGTTAGGTTATTGTTATAAATAACAATAATTATAACTATTTTTACTTAATATTTAGAAGAACTTTTAACAAACAACAATCTCGCTTTTTCCAATTAATTATTTTCTTTTACTTTTGTATCTATAGTTTTTAGTTCATTAAAATAAGTAAACAAAGTCTAATTGTAGGTATATCGTCATTAACTACAAATATGGCCGAGTGGGTCAATGGTGTAATTAGAAGTCGGCAAGAAAGTACGGACAGTTTAGATTCTTCATCGGCACGAACAAACACTGAAGAAAACACGGATTATTCAGATTCTGACGATCACAAAGAAGATAGTTATGATATTGACGATTTTTCCATCATAAAAACAATTGGTAAGTGTATTTTAATATTAATAAGAATTAACATTAAAATTAATATTATTTAATAAAATTTTGTTCTTGACATGGAATTGTACTGAACTTTTGTTATAGTAATTGAACATACATTAATAAGAAGGTTTGCATACTTGATCATTAGCTTTTTTAAAAAATATAGTGATTCCATATTATTATTCATTATAATAGTTTCAATTAAAAATTTACATTAATTTCAATCAGATTCTTTTTAACTTTTAATTTAGTCATTATTATATAGTTATAATATAGTTATTATATCAATATATGGTATAAACATCATATTATGCAAAATTGCCCATTGCTTTAGTCGCCACCAAAACGTCAGTAAGTGTTTCCCGAGACTTTTTTCTGGCATTTTTGACGGGCTAAAGCTGAACGTTTGGAAAACAGCTGACGGAATGACCATGGTCATGTCGGATATAGGCTGTCATACTATGTAGTTCACCCCATTGTGTGGTGAACGTTCGCAACAGTCAGACTACGCGAAACCGTCCGTGAGCCTCTCCGACTCTGTCAAGGCACCAGGTATGCATGAACATTTGTATAGTGGGTCCGTGCAGAATAATTAAAATATGGAAAATTTAACAGTGCTCCATGTAACAATTGCCCATTCCTTCAACCGCCATCAAAACATTAGCAATAAATAGGCCTTGTGACGGTTATGGACGGTTTCGCGCAGTCTGACAGTTGCGGATATTCATCGCAGGATGGAGTGAGCTGCATTGTATTGCAGTGTACTAGGTCTGGAAATATCAAACCGGAATTTATCCATACATAGCCTTAGCTGTCAATGTAGTTACCGTCAAACCGCGTAATTAGTGCTATTCCCTTGTTAATATCTGACAAAGATTTTCAACTCATAACAATACAAGTTTCATACAGCAGCATAGTTTGTAATATCGTTGAACATGTCGAATTTTGACAGCAAAACTGGTCAAGGAAGCTATTGAGGCGTTTAGTTGCGAAATACTTTCGCATGAGCTTTACTCACCTGACTTGGTTCCGTCCGATTACTACTTATTTGCATCGATGGGACACGCACTTGCTGAGCAGCGCTTCACTTCTCACGAAAATGTTCGAATATTGTTTGGCCTCAAGAGAGCAACAGTTTTTTAGGCGTGATATCCACAAATTGTTAGACAGGTGGGAAAAACGTATAGCTGCGATGGGCAATACTTTGATTCAATAAAGCTGTATTTTCTGTACAAAAATTCCGGTTCCATATTTACATATCTGGTACATGCGACATGGCTGATGTATATTAATTGTCGTACCTTTTGTCATTCCTTCAGCTACTTTCCGAACGTTGAGTTTAACTCCGACTTGGTAGACACTTGCGAACATTATGGTGGTGGCTGAAAGAATAGGCATTTTTTACCTGCAGCACGGATCAATTTTTTGAACTTATTTTGCAACGTTGTTGTTTAAACCTGTAAACTGCAAAATTAATATAGTTTGCTTATGATAGCAAAATTAATGGCAATAGGATATAAGAAGCTTATTTTAAAACATCCGAAAAGAGTATTTGTAAATATTTTGACGGAAATAAAGGTCACTAGGTTCCTTTTATCAAGGTATACGATTGTATATAAGCAAGTACTATTTAAAATAAATATTCCTCAAATAAAATAAACTATTACAAGTCACGTTTTCAACAGTTCTAAAAATATAATGACCTTTTTTATCAAGACGATATGGATATTTATTAGGTTAGGATTGATAACAGGACATTAATATTCGTAATTAAGAAGAGACGTTTTCTTATGGAAAATTTTCAATGCAAAATAAGGAAATTGTTTGTGGAGAAAAAAAAATTAAGATAAACTTATAATATACAGTTCGGTTACCATGTATCGTAATTATAAATTATCTGATTTTTTTATATTTAGATGTTTTGGTTTGTAACATTATCTGCAAGTTGCTCAAAATAAATAAGCCGATCACAATATTTGAAGAACTTGATGCTTTTTTAAAAATTATTACAGTTAATTATACGATGGGATATGTAATTGTACCCACCAGTGCAAAAAAAAATTAAAACATTTTATTTAAGATTTTAAATAAAATTCTTTTTCATTGTCCTTTTACCTATTTTAAAATATCAAGTTATGTCTACTAGTATAACCAGATAACCTAAAGGTTGTACTGATTACTTATGACTTGAATATTAGTAATTAGATGATATATTTGATTTAGTTTTGCTTTATCAGTAAATTGTATTTATTGAATGGTGAAAACATATTTTGCAATTTAAATATTATGCTGATAAGATTCGCGCTCGGTCAAGCAGAAACCCATTTACAATCTTAATCATGAAAGTAATAAATTAAATAAATGTACAGAGGGTCAATAAAATTGCTTTTATAGAGACCAAGTCGACCTTATGTAAAGTTAAGTAATTATTCAAGCGAGTAGTAACGGTGGAAATTTGAGCATGAACATTGTTATAGCTGAAGGTGTAGAAATGAAGCATTTTGATGAAGCATCAAAAGAAGCATTTTTTAAATCTTAAGTTCAATTATCAGTTAGTCTTTCTTCGTGATTAACTTTATGTTTATTAGAAAAAAGAATTTAAAATGAAAATTTGGTCTAATTTTTTATATATCACATCTTGCTCGACAGATCACTGCTATTTTTATATGGCTTTCAAGATGTACAGTAGACACACTTTTTATATTGTTTTTATTAAATTGGAATGTTCAAAGATTACTTAAGGATAAGAAGTATGTAAATATATTTGAAATTTTTTTTTTGTAAAAGTTCTTTTTGGTAAGACCAACATATATTGCACTCTAGGATTACTACCAGAATCTTTGCATGTTGTTTTCATAAAGTGGTATTCCATATAAAATTTTCACTTTTTAGCATACAAAATCTTGATTTATATTGATTTTTGCAAACCATTATCAATACCTTTAAATTGTTCAGTAGTTTTTTTCTATTAATTGTTACATGTTGTTACTTCTCGTCAAAATATTCTATATCTATCATTATATATCTATCATCAGCATACGTTATTATTTTATTACTTACACTTACACTTTATTAAATTACATTTTGTTATCACTTACATCAACTATGTCATTTACATAGATAATGAAGTTTGAACTTTGACTCTTTGTTTTCACTCTTCCATATATAATTGAATCTGTTTACAAATAATCCTGTATTGTCCTCTAATACAATAATGAAATAACTCTTTTAAAATACGTTATAAGAAAATTCTGTATTTTCTAAGTATGAAGGAGATATTCTTGTTGGATGTTATTGTTTGAATCGTATAATTGACGATGTGACTATATATATATATATATATATATATATATATATATATATATATATATATATATATATATATCAAAAATCTTGGAGAATGGAGAAAGATAATAATTTTGGAACCTTTCTTAAAAATGAAGACGTTATTTCCAGTTTTCCAGTTTTTATATTCGACTTCTGGTAACTCTCCTGAGTTGTTTCTATGGACTCAAGACGGCGTACACGTAGTCGTATCTATAATCGAGAGAACAGGAAAAAGTCACACGGTAGTATATCTGGTGAATATGGATCTTGTGGAATGGTACTTGTTTGATTTTCTAGCGAAAAATTGACGAGTAATTATTGGGTGTGTTCATATATAAATTCTGCAAATCTGGACGACTTTTACGAATGGACTCGTAAAATACTTAAATATTTGTTTGGTAGTAACTGTTTAATCAGTTGGAACTTTTTTGGGGATAATACCACGGTAATCGAAGAAAACATGGCCGTCATTTTTGATCTACTTTGACGTGGGTTTTTCGACTTTGGTCCATCTTTAGCACGATTGTTTGATAGATGATTGTTTTTTAGCTTAATTGTTTCTGGTTATAAGCATAGGTCCATCCATGTCTCATCACCAGGTTTATGTTCAACTGCTTCTCTACCATCATTAAATTTATTCTTCCACTTGTAAACACGTTCTTTTTGACACAACATTGCCTTTACACTTTCTTAAGTATTTAATTTTTTAAGTATATATATATGATGATCAGCATGGTTTCAACTTTCACGGTCCTGGGCTTTCCTCTGCCACTCGGGTCCAATATACTTAATGATGTCATCAATCCATCGTGCTTTCGGTCTTCTTCGCGGACGTTTGCGATCAAGCGGTATCCACTTCAGGATTGCCTTGGTCCATCTGTCGTCCCATCGCCTCGCTATATGGCCTGCCCATCTCCATTTCAATTGCTTTACTCTTCCAATGACAGACATCACCATCATCATCATCATGTGTTGGCAAATGTTAGTTATTAAAAAGATACAGGGTGTTGAAACTAAAGACTTTATATGATCCCACAAATAAAAGTCTTACGAATTAATGTCTGGGCAACTCCCACCGCGCTGAATCCATTGATGTGGAAAACGTTGATTCAAATGGTTTCGCATTGCAACAGTAAAATACGGTGGTGCCCCATCTTGCATGAACCACATATCTTGTCTTAAGTTTAGAGGTATACCGTCCAAAAGGTCTATATAAATAATTTTCTAAAAACTGCACATATTGATCTCCATTCAGTTTTTGCAGAAACTCAAATGGGCCAATTAAATAATTTTCAATAATGCTGCACCAAATGTTAATTGAAAATTCGTGCTGGAAATGTCGCTCTCTTGGTAGGTATGAATATTTCAGGGTGCGATAATGATGTAAATTTTAATGCAAATTATTTGTTCCAAAAATTATTCCATTTAAAAAAATCGCCGACAAAAGTTTTTTAACCCTTACAAAAGACGCTACAATCTCTAGCTTAACAGGCAAAATCATACCAACTTAAAAATCAAATGGTTGTATCGCTACGTAAAGCGTCCACATTTTTAAAACAAGAGTCAGCTTACTTTTGGATCACAGTATATCTTGATTTGAACCTCAATAAACATTAAAAAATTATTTGTGTTTTAAAAATATATTTCTATTTTACATACAATGTGATACTAGCTGTTCATTAGCTGTGAACGGGAAACTCGTCCATTCGTTCTATAAATTTAAAATTGTAAAATATTTTTGAAATAATTTGGTCAACTATTCTATATAGACACTTTCATATTAAAGTATGTGATAATACATATGTTCAAACTTTATAAAATTAGGCTCATTATTACTTATCGCTATTTTTTATTTCATAAATCATTCTAATATTTCATTTTCCAATCAAATGTTCTATTTCAAACAACGTGTATCAATCCTTTCGTACACGCATTTTCTCTCTACTTACGTCTTCTGAAAGTACACATTTTATTATAGTAAATGATTAGTTTAAATAAATAAAATTGGTATATATGAGGTATATTTTTTAAATACGGTCCGTTTTTTAGAAAAAAAAATCACTATAAATTTTAAAATATTATTTTTCCATATGCTACATACTTTAATTTACTTTTTTACATAATTTTTGTTTTTGTTCAACACCGCTTTCCGTTTTCACACCGTTTCACCGTTTTCACACCGCTCAACAAGTTTTTGAATTCCGACGTCAAAGAAATGTACCGCCCGTGAAGAAGCCCAATTCATGACTGCAGTTCTAACTTCTTCGTCACCGTTAAACCGTTGACCACCAAGGTACCTCTTTAAGTACCGAAACAAGTGAAAATCACTGGGTGCAAGGTCAGGACTATAAGGCGGATAATCCAAATTTTCCTATCCAAAAGACATGATTATACTTATGTTTGTACAGAAACATGTGGCATTGTAGTAGGTCGAGCCGCTTGTTTTGTATGGCACGCCGAGTTTTCTCAAGGTGACACAATACACATCTGAATTGATTATTGTGCCACTCGATATAAAATCCACTAACAAAGTCCCTTTCCTGTCCCAAAACATCTGTTGCATGATCTTTCGTGCTGAAATTGTTTGCTTGTCTTTCACTCTGGTTGGTGATCATGTGTGCCGCCATTTCATTGACTGTTGCTTGGACTCAGAAGTCATGTGAGACACCCAAGTCTTACCTCCTGTAACGATGTGGTCTAACAATTTATCTCCTTCCCGATTGCATCGAGTTAAAAATGGTGAAGAACAGCACAATCTCTTTGTTTTGCGATCGTCGGAAAGCAGTCTTGGAATACACAATTTTCGATAATTCAGTTTCTCCGAAACAATAGTGTACAAAACTGACCTTGAAATCTGTAGAAATTCACTTGATAACTATGAAATCATGAATCGACTGTTCTATCAACTTTTTTTGTGCACATGGCGAACCAAATCTTCAGAAACCTGAGAAGGTCGACCAGGGCGTGGCTCTTCATGTACATTAAACCGCCCATCATTGAACATTCTCACCTACTTTCGAACTTTACGTTACTCATAGCATTATCACTATTCTTGCACTCAAGAATCGAATTACAGATCGTATCTCACAGTCGGCGGGCGATTCATTGCCTTAAACATCGTAAACTTCTACAGCTCAGCACACGGACAAACGATACGGCTGCAAATTGGGCCTAAACGCGAGCAAAGTATGCTGCGTCATTCTCATAAAAGGACGTTATTTAAACAATACTCCTCGTACATTACATTAAGTTTATAAAATATGACTTTCAAAGTAATGATTGATATTTTCAAAAATTATAATAATTACAAATTACTTTTTCTTTTTTATGAAAAGTCAATAATCGTTAGATGTTTCCTATCAGTGTCTATATAAGTTTTAACGCTCCAAGTTCTATATGGTTTATATAAAGATCATTGCTATGGTTTGTTTATAATTAATATATGTAGAATCCGAAATAACTGTGAATCAGTTTTTTTTATATTCAACCTCCTGTATTACATTATACACTCCTATGGCTATTTATATGTGTATCTATCTCCCGACTGTATTTTAAAAATTTTAATATTTTATTTATGAATAATATTAATGCGTTCGTGTGTTCGCGAATCGCATAATTTCTCGAACGACACCAGCTTGAAATATTGTTTTTACTTATTGCCGTTTAAATTAACTTTCATGGAAAAACACATTCGATACTTGTTTAATGAAAGCATTTCAAGTCCCACGACCTTAATATTTCGTAGCATCATTTCTCTGTTTGAAAAATTAACTTTTATTTTGTCGGGTGTTATTAACATATCGAGGAATAGTATTTTTTTGGGGGTTTTTCGCCACGATCTAAAACTGAAAAAATATCAAAAATATCTGTTCTTATGTAAATAAAAAAATCCCTGGGTAAAAGACAAAACGGAGACTAATTTCTGTGATTCTTTTTCTGTAATACATTTGCCTAATGAACAAAAATTTAAAAAATACAACATTTTCTAAAATAAATGCAAACTTAATAGGAATAATAATATTGTTGTTTTTTGTTTTAAAGTTTTTCTTGTAGCAGTGTGTTGTTTTAAAAATAAAGTTAAAACTTTTTTTTTAAACTTTCTTCAGGAGATGATTTATTCATCTCGATTTAAACTTCTCGCCGGGCATTTCGCTAATGAAGTTAACATTATTAGGTCTAGTAGTAAATCTCTTCCAGTTTATTGGAAGATATATTTAAACAACTAAAATTGGAACAAAATGGAATAAAGATACATGGCGAAAGACTCACAAATTTTCTATTCACCAATGCCATAACTGTATTTATTCACAACAGTACAGAGCTAGAAGAAACGTTGAGTAAACTCTTAAATGAAGCAAGGAAGGTAGGACTGGATATGAATTTGACCAACACCAAGTATATGACAAGTAAATGTAAAAATTAAAACATAATAAACATAAAAGATCAAGTTATAGAAAGAGTAGAGTCTTATGTATATCTTGAAAAGCTAACCTCGCTTGTTAAGACACAATGTCAAGACCCGCAAATCAATAGAAGAATAATAAACTGGACATGTGACAGAGTGAGCAATATATTGAACACGAAAATTCCTATGAAGCACAAAACCCAAATATACAACGAATGTATTCCCCCTGTACTAAGCTAAGTGAAAAGTTCAAGTTCAAGTTTATAGTTGAAAAAAATACTTTATTCTTCTGTATATTCTCCCTTAAGCTTAATACATTTTTTTAGGCGGTTCTCCGATTCATTTATTCCATCTTTGAAGTTATTTTCTGGAAGTGCTTCAAAATACTCATCAATCAAAATATTCATTTGATTAAAAACGCTTGTCACGTAGGAATTTTTTGAGGTTTGGGAACAGATGAAGGTCAGAGGGTACCAGATCTGGTGAATATGGTTTATACTCCAACAAATCGTATGTAACTCCTTTAATTTGGCCATTGCAAGAACACCCTCGTAAGCCGGTGCATTATTTGGATGAAAAGTTATGTTTTTTTTTCACGAAACCAGGAAGTATCTTACAAATTTTTGCATCTAATTAATTCAAAAGGTTTGAGTAATACTGGTCTGTGATTGTTTCATCGGTTTGAAGGTAATCAATTAATTTGGTAAGTAATTTGGGATATAAAATGCCTTTTATATCCCAAAAAAAAATGATATTATTTTTTTGGTCGATTTTAACTACATTGGCTGCTTTGGAGCGGAACAACCGGGTTCAATTCACTCTGCGGTTTGTTGTCGCAGTTCAGGATCATAGTGGTAAACCCAAGTCTCATTCATAGTTACAAAACGACATTTAAAATCTATTTTATGCTTTCGAAAAAGATCCAAATGTTGGTTAGAAAGTTTTACCCAAAGTCTTTGATCAGAGAGATCAGAAAGTTTTTGATCAGAATTTAACGAATGCCGCACCCAACTTGCGGATAGCTTTCTCAAGCCAAATTCCTTTTTCAAAATGTGAAATAATGCTTTAGTTGAGATGTCCATGGCCATAGCAATTGCATTCAAACTCAATTTTCTGTCATCCATAACCATATCATGTATAAAATGAATTATATTTTTAGTAGATGCACTTATTGGATGTTCAGAACGAGGATCGGAATTCCCCTGCCCACTTACAAACTATTGTTTTTCAAGGATGCAAAATAAATTTACCATTTTACTACGGATTTCCATTGCCTTTAAACTTTTTTTTTTACAAAGAATTGAATCACTGCACGATTTTTTATATTTTGCATTTTAAAAAATAATACTGATGTGTTTACTTTAAGCTGCTGTTTTTGTAGGAATGAATTGACAGATCGACTTAAAACTTCACATATGTTCATATGAAGGATGAAACTTCAAAATGTAGATTATATAGTTCTTTTACTGCTCTAGAGGTGTCTCTCCGCGAACTTATTAATGAGTCTATCAATAACATACGGTGCAGAAAAAATTACGCTCAATAAAAGGAAATAAAAAAAATCAAGCTCATCAGAGAGCTACTGAAAAAAATACTATGAAATATATGAATATATTATGAATATACTACTATACTACTAACTATAAAACGAAGAAAGTGAAGGAAGACTTGAAATCAGTGGAATAGAAGAAAGGGGTAAACAGATTAGCAGGAGGGGAGAGGGTTAGAATAAAATGTAGGTAGTATGAAAGATTATATCCTACCAACTAGCGAGTGACCAATGTAAAAGACGTCTCAGAAACCATTCGGCTCTATCCATCCACACCTTGAGCGGAAGTCAACTCATCCCATCACCATCAATCACTTTATCCCCCATACCGTAAGACCGACGTCTTAGGCACTGTATCAAACCATCTACCACTTGCTGGGTTATGCAGGAATTGTTTTCATTGATGATTCACAAGAAAACATTACATGAATTTTATACTGCCAAAAATACTTGTTTTTCAAACCTAATATATTCTCAGGTGTATATTCTCAAGGGATTTTTGTTAAAAATCTGATATAGCTCATTTATTTATTTCATATCTCTCAAACATATCAAAGAAACTTTTTTATATACGCATGTAAGTTAATTTGAAGGAAAACTAAGAGATGTAAAATATTTCTAACTGATCATAAAAAATGTATGTTTATTAATAGACTTTATTTCGCATCTCTCTTCACGTTAAGTCAGTAGATTGCAACTTTATGACTGTGTTCTCGGGAAATAAAATAAGATCGCAGTTTCTGCTATTTGTTTCGAAATCAAACAAAAGAATTTGAACGCGAAAACCGAGAATAATTTTCTGAGGTGTGGTTTTTTGCCATTGCTATTATGAAATCTATTGCATAGGCTTTTTAAACCTGTTTCATTAGCAATATTTTGCATTTAACATTACTGTATTTAATTGAGATCTATTATGCTACTTATGTTGAGTGAAATTATTTAAAAATTTGCCGACATTTTTAGATATGCTCGAAACAAAATATTGGTGTATTATTCTCCAGAAAACGTAGTGTGATTGTTACACTATCATATTTTATATTTGGAAATTGGAACATAATCGACATTTTCATGTCGAAAATGTTTTGAAAATTGTGCCTGTATTTAAAATTTTTATGGCGTAGTCTAAACGATATATTTCACATAGATAGCAGTGAAATTTGCACAATATCTATGAAATACTCGGTTTAATAAACATGTCCACTGAAGGGTTTATAACGAGAGGGTTCGAGAAAATCTCGAAGAAGTTATAAGGAAATAAAAGAAAATCATAGAAATAAAATTATGACATGAACAAAGTCAAGGGAGAGTTGAAATGAATGGAATAGAAGAATGAGGTAAACCGATTGGATTTGAGAGGGGTAGTCGTAGATTCTATTCCTAATCAGAGTTGAGGCTTTGCGATAAGGCAGTAACTAGGCAAAATTAAAGAAAATTAAACTTTAAGTTAAATAGTTACTTTACGTTATTAACTATACTTTAAGTTAAAAAATTAAAAATAAAATATGAACGTTAAAAGTTATTTTACTTTCATTTTCATTCAGAAAACTGTTTGGGTTGATGCAAACCTATTGGGTTGATGCAAACGTTCGTCCCGTTGTTTTTTTTGGAAGAAAATGAAGATTCTGAGAATTCTGGCTAAACCATTGATCCAGGTGACATTTTCTAGTTTTTCAATTAACTATATACGGGGTGTGTTTTTCACAAGTACACGCTTTAATTCCCTATGCCAAATGATCTCAAAATTTTACACGAAATATCATAAACCTTTTGCTTTACATACTCTATGTGAATTAGTAAACATTTCACTTTTACATTATCCCAATAATCTAATTGTATTATTTTATAAGCATTTTTTATTTGTTTCTACAGAAGAACATGTTCATGTTTATATTTTTATTGGAATCAGGAAGCCAATATCAATTTCAAATTTAATAGTTATACACATATGTTAAAATAAATGTAAATTTAACATTTTCATTTTTGTGAAAAAATATGTAAACAAGTATTTTAAATTGTGTGAAAATGACAGAATGACTGTTTTTTTATCATATTTGATATAATGATTTTGGAAATCCCACTATAAGATTAAGTAATTCCGAGCTAAATCTCATTATCTTGACCATATGTTTGGAATTTGATTTTTCGTCGGAATTGAACAAAATTAGCTTAATATATTGTCTCCCAGATTACTGTTATGTTACATTACTACTGCCATTTATTTTTTAAATAAAATATAACAATACTATTTAATGTACTTTTAATTATGAATAATAGGTGACTGTAGTAGCCACGATGTTTAAAGAGCAGGATGGGTGATATGTAAGCTGCAGTATTCGCACTACATATTTATATTAGTACTTTGCATATAGGTTTGTGCATTACTTTAGTTTGGTATAATAAAAAGTAAAGTAAAGTGTTTGGGTTAGAGGCGCATCAGCAACTAGGCTATTTAGCGACTGGACCTACAGCTTAACGTGGGTTCCGAACCACGGTCATCAGCTTCCGACAAACCCAGGCCAGCACCCCCCCGGGCTATAAACCCTTGGTTATGTGCCTACCTACCCATAAGGCTATCAGGAAACCTACCGACTGGCGAGTGACCAACGTAGAATACTTCTCAGAAGGCATCCGGCCTTACCCAGCCTTTAACTGGCGTGACTGAGGGGTAATTCGTAGTCGGATTTTACACTCTTGCCTAGAAACAATCACAAACATTTAGGAAAGATAAACGGACAGAAGAAAGAAAAATAACCATCCGAGCGCTGGAATCGAACTAGCTACCGCTCCAGCGCGGATTCGGCAAAAGCAGACGCTCTTACCGCCGCACCAACGCGACCGGCTTGGTATAATAGAAAACGAACAACTATAAGCCCGAATTATAGGAAAGAAATGTTTTTAATTTTTTAAATTATTTTAGTCATAATTAATAGAATTAATATTGACTATCATATTTGACGTAGGGGAAGTCCGGGCAAAGCAGATACCTTAAGCTTTGACGACCTATGACAAGAAAATTAATAGACATAGAAATAAAATAATAGCTGAGTATGAATCAGTGTTTATTAAAGTTTTTAATATAATCAACAATAATTAAGTAACATCAACATTTTACTTAAAATTATTAATAGTATTGCAATTGGTACCGCTATCCGTTTTGCCTAACCCACCGGGTAAAGTGGATAGGACCATAAGGCAAAGTGAACACACGGTTAATTAAAGAACAATTACTGAAATCAACGTAAGAAGAATTAAATTAATGATGAACATGACTACTTAGTTATCAGTGCAGCTGTCACAAAGAAATATGCCTTCCCCTTCGTAAGCTGTGCACTTTTCGTGACTCCACTGCTTACAGGAATTGCACTGGATCCAATCATCAACTGGCTGCCTATTGATTTCTATGTAATCTTCTCCACAAAAATAGCATGTGTAGTTTTAAACACTTTCTTTGATTTTAGATTTCTTAACTTTAGTAATTTTGGTCGTTTTAGCATCTTTGGTCCTTTTAATACTTTTCTTTAGCGTAGTTTTGGTTTTGCTTTTAAATTTTTGTCAATGCTATTTAGAACTTTGGTGTTTGCTTTAATATATTTAGCTTTCTGTTCTTCCAGGAGGAGTGCTGGTAAGCACCTCTGAATTCTAATTTTTTTGCGAGTCCCCATGGGAACATGAGAAGTTGGGAGCGCTCTTAATTTTTTTGGACTCAAATAAGACACAGGTGAAGGAGTAGAAGGCTGTATTATTATTGTCATTGGCATTATATTTGAGTGAATGGATCATAGAGTCCAAAGCACTTGTTTATTCTGTCTCTCATCTTGAATCGCTAGATTCACGTGCCCAGTAGAAATATCTAGAACATCAGGAGTGCAGAATTTAATGACTGAAGGTGGTGTCGAATGAGTTATTTCGGGTAAAGAGTCTATATTTATAGATAAAATACTATGTTGGTTCACGTTGCGTTTTGAATTGCGGAATTCACATGATCAGTAGATGTGCTGCCTTTATGTTCAAATGCTTCTTGAATATCAGGAGTAAAATACTTTGAATTAGTAAGGATGCTCCTGAGAGGATCTTCTTCATGTAGTTTTAAAATTATTGATGGCGATACACCTCTAGGATCGATTAATCCAGGACAAGACATCGACTCTGTCAGCAAATAATTTTTTTCTCTCATTGCCGTGTGAATTTGAACCGTTACAGTCATGGATTCTATATTATCCAAAGTTTTACATGGTCTAGATGAACTTTGGAACCCTGATGTCGAAGGTCTGACATCATTTGTCGTTGTTGTAGTTCGTATCTTGATAGGTTGTCTCCTGAACATCTTCTGAATTTGCCGTATTACAGTCAGCCATCATTGTTAAAGATATTGCAAAGTCTTTTTCTTCCCATACATCCATATTGGTTGGCCATCCCAGTGGATTCAAACCCTTTGAACGCGTTGCTGACCACATCGTACTGATTGACTATCCTCCCTGGGTGAGCCTTCTGGAATCGATTGATTTCTTGTTCGAAGTATATTTTTTGTGCACCATACACAGCAACTTCCAGTGCTTGCAGTGCGTCCATGGTGTGAGGTGGCAAAGGTAAGATGACGACATTGTTTTGGTTTGCGTAAACTCCAGAATTGGACAATGTTTGTGGATTTTATGGTTGTCTAGCAGCAAAAGAACTAATTGGGCAGTTCATGTTGAGCAATGTTTCACATCTAATGTATTTGCATGATTTAGCCCCGTCAGTCTTCCATTTGCCCTCAAAATCAGACCATTCCTAGATGGAATTAGATTTTGGTTGAATAATGAATCATGTTAAGAGTTTTTTAGAAAATACATATCAGAAAATTCGGAAAGATGTCAACTTCGTTGGAATAAATAAATATGACATATAGGGTGGGGAAAGTATCACGTTAACATTTGATTATTTATAACTTTTAAAAGAAACAAGATCTTATTTGATCTTTATATTTTGTGCTAGTTAATTTTTGAAAATTATGTCATTCAAATGTGTGCCGTTAGCAGCAATGCAACTTGCCCCTTTTAAAACATTTTTCCACCACAACTGGGGGTAATGCAATGATTTCAGTACGGATGTTATCCTTGAATTGTTGTATGGTTTGGGGGTTATTTAGGTAAACATGTTCAATTTATTTACTTGATCATTTAAATGAAAAAGTCAAATTGATTGAAATGGTTTATGATGTGATTACAATATTCTAATCGCTAATTATTGCCTGTAGGCAACAGGTCTTGGACAATTTGAATCTTGTAAGGAAATAGGGGCAAGTAACAGCGTGGAAAAATCGTAATTGTGCACCACGTCATTGAATTAATAATATGCACCGGACAATTTCACTGTATTCGTTTGCCTTATGTTTATCCATAATAAAACTTGCACGTCTGCACTACACAACAGTCACATATATTACGAAAAAACAGTGACATTAACTACTTTTGAATTAAAGTCATTAGATTTTTTTTTATTTTAGTGATCAGTTATAATTTCAGTTTTAAATAAAAAAAAATATAATATTTACCTATTTAAAAAACAAACTTTTATTATAAATAATGTTGTTCCACAATTTAACACATAAATTCACTATTCCCAAGGTATCCACTAAATTCGCCGACATCTTTAACTTACTGTTCTACTTTCAATATAACTTTTATAACCTTTTGATTTATATAACAAGCATGCATTTCAAAGCACAATTTAAAACTCAAACATACCGTAACTTTACGATCAGTAATATTTTCTACGAGAAACTTCAATTTAAATGCTTTATGTTGTGCATTAGATTTAACCTCATAAAATTGACCATGTTAAAAAAATATTTTCATGTAAAAACCAGACGTTTACTGCTGTTGGATATTGATAGGTATTAATGATGGGTAGATCGGTTCTATTATCATAAATTATCTAAATTATTAATCCATTAAATTATGCTTTATTTATTCCAACTAAATATATGTGGAGTAAATTTTATAATTTCATTATAAACGTATATTGTATAATTTCGTATAATATATATTTTTTATATATTATACGTTTTTATATATTATAAAATATATATATAAATATATATATTTTCGTATAATAAAAACGTATAATTTCATTATAAACGTTAATTATAGTAGATTTGAAAAGTATGTTCCGTATATATATATATATATATATATATATATATATATATATATATATATATATATATATATATATATATATATATATATATATATGATATATATATATATATATATATATATATATATATATATATATATATATATATATATATATATATATATATATGTGACTAGATTTTTTACAATAAATATCAAAAAAAGTATATTTATTTCCATTTATATTTTGAGTGGGAGTGAATATTCAGATAACAATCTCTGAGTGTCCAGATATTTAATTACTACTAAAGTTATAAATATTTAATTATACAAGGTATACAATATTGTAATTTATTTTTGTAGGTATAATTAATAGAAGTCGATGTATTATAACATTATAGTACAGTGTTTGGAGATTTATTTAGCAAAAATAAACTGTCGAGATGGCGGTCTTCGCGGTGCTGGCATTCTTGAAAACATGGTCGAAAATGTGCTATCACCATGCCCCACATATATTTGGATATCGAGTGGATCTCATGAACACTATTCTCATTTAGTTGCAATATGGTATGTGGTTTATTTTCATAAACTCTGCTCTTGACATAACCCCACAAGAAAAAAATCGAGTGGAGTTAAATCTGGACTTCTTGGGGACCAATTTATGTCACCTTTACGGCATATCACTTTTCCTGGGAATAATTCCTGTACAGAAAGAATCACGTGGGGCATGACAGGTAGTGCCGTCTTGCTGAAACCAACTCTTCTCGTTATATCCTTTAAATTGTTGCAGTGATTTCACAACATGTAGCTAAATAATGACCGCTTTACCTCTGGCATTTTCAAAGAAGTATAGGCCAATTATGCCTCTAGCTAACATTGCAGCCCATACAACAACTTTTGGGCTAATGCTGTAATGTAGTTTTGCTTGTTTACATGGTCGTTTAAATGAAAGTTAGCCTCGTCACTGAAGAAAACATTGTCACAGTTGTTAAAACGTTTCAACATTTCATTGGCACATGTCAAGCGGATAATAAAAATCAGTTTCTTTCATTTCATGCACAATTTGATTTTTATAGTGATGAAAACGAAGATTTTTTAAATAACGTGCAGTGAAGATGTCTAAATGTGTATCTGAATACTTCGCTTCCGTACGGATTGGGATGGAGTTTCTCTAACCGACTCACGCGCACGTTCAATGTTGTTTGCACCTCTGCTTGACCTTGGGCGACCCATAAACGGGAAATTTATAGCTGATCCTGTAGTTTCAAATTGTTTTATACATTTCTTTATTGAATTAACAGTTGGTGCCTCGTTTATATCGTGTAAATTATACTCAGCCCTATAGCGACAACGAGCCATAAAAAGCACGTTGTTGTCCGATGAAACCAAACTTCCTGAACCAAACTTCGATGTAAAGGTAATATGACCAGCGCATTCTAGGAGCACCATCTAGGAGCCAACAACTAATTAAATATGAACGACATTTCAGGAGACATTTCAGGTAGAAAAGCACTTCACATTTGATGGGTTTAAGAGCCATTTTATAAGACACATTTAACAGTGTGTGACTTAAAATATTATGCAAATTACTAGAAAGACGACTAAATGTACAAATGAAATAATAGGTGATGGTCAATCAATTGATTGACTTCAATATTCAAATAAGTACGATCAATCAAATCTTTGTACTCAGACAAATACTAGAAACTTTGTATGAATATGTGGTTTATATACTTTGAGTAAGCGCGTGACTCGGTAATTAGAAGGGAGTTATAACTAGGGATAAAAGAATTAAAAATTCCATAGAAACTCATTTAAGGCAACCAAGGATACCAAAGTTAAAGTAAGGATTCAAAATCAAACCTCTGAAGAATTCCTCATTACAGAAGATGATTGTCGATTGCTCTCTTCAATTTAATTCTAGAAACAATAATATGGAATAAATGCCGAGGGACTAATTTTTACTAAATAGTACCAAATCTTAGCCTACGCAGATGATATTGATATGGTGGGTAGAAACAAGGAGGAATTGAAGCAGATGTTTGGACACTTTGAAAGATAACTCAGCAAATACTAAGGCCAGGAGGTCAACAAAACAAAGATAGGAACAAAGCATTCGGATATTAATCTATTAATAGACAGAAGATGGTTTCAAAAAGTTAATAGTTTTATATATCTAGGCTTACTAATATCTAATCAGAAGACATTACAGCCACGACTGGCAAGATATTTATTTTCGTAATCGAAATCAATAGCGAGGAATACAAAACAAAGAAATACTCAACAATATTTAGACCAATAGTATTATAGAGGTTAGAAACATGGACACTAACAAAGAAAGATGAACTATAATTAAGTTAAGTGTCTGGGAAAGGAAAATACTAAGGGAAATATATGGTCCCATCGAAACCGAAGGAGGTTAAAGAATTAGTATGAATGATAAACTAACAACAATCTTTAATAGTCCAGATTTAGTGAAGGAAATCGGGAGAAAACCCGTGAGTTTTTGGAGCCACATCGACAGGTTGGACAGCCAACGACCGGTCAAGAAAATACCATATGGGGATCATGACCGAGGGGGAGACCAAAGATGGGGTTTGGGCGAGAGAGATAGTGGAAGGACCTGCAAGAGATGCCAGAGATAGAAAAGGGTGGGTAAGGAGAACGGAAGAGACATGAAGGCAATGACACAAAAGAGGACATTCCTATATAATTAGATGATAGAGATTATCGAAATGGGTGATCACCATTCCATGTAAAAAAGACCTAGATAGCTCTAGGCGGAGGCAAAGGCCTTTGTTGTTCTGTCAAGCCAAAGAGAAGAAGGAAGAGTCATTTGTTAAAATTGTTAGCCAGAAAATGTTAGAATTAATTAACAAAGAAATTATTAGAAATATATTATGAATGAAATTAAATTCCTACTTATTTAGAGGAATCTTAATCCTATTCCCTCGATTGAAAAAACCTATTTTGTGGACTCGTTTTAAAGGAAATGCTACAAGTCAAGTATAAAAACTGTTGTGTGAGGGGATTACTTTGAAAGGGATAAAAATAAATTTGAATGAATACATAAATACTTTGTATTATGTTTTATTTAAAAAGCCAACTTTTTGATTATAGGAACTTCAAGCATCAAACAAACAACACTTTAACAATTTCATCCAGTATTATGATAAAGAAGGTGCGGTGAGTCCATTAGCATGTTGCCCATCTGTTGATATAAGAAGTCCTTCTTTGTTTTCAATGCGTCATCTCCTTATATGACTACAAAATTACCCATAATTTTTATACAAACAATTGATGGAAATTTTTTTCTCGACAAACCTGAAACCTGTTTTCCTGACAAAAACTGAACAAACTGAACATAAGAAAAAACTATTGATTTCTGCTGTACCGACATTTACCTATATCTGGATCAAGGTATAAGTAGAATTCTAGAGAATTCTATGATGTCATCGTATTTTGAGTTTTATATTAAAACAACATATTATATTTACTAATTGCGGTCCTACCATATCAGATATGACAGAATTAGAATAAATATTAGTAACCTAGAACTTATTAGATATGTACACAATAATAGGACATTCAAATAAGTCAATGTAATAAAATTATAAATCAAGTTATAATACCATACAGTAAATTTTTTGAATTATTAATGTAACACATGGTAGGTTTTTTACTGTTCAAAATAATACATGCCTTATCAGTAAAGTTTGCATATAAATATGCTATAATTTACTATTATAATTATATATTTAATTATTTGAAGTCGCAGATACTTGATAAAAATGTATTTTAAATAAACACAATTAACGCTTATGTCTAAATTTGAAATTTGTACTATATTAGAAAATAGTGTGACAATTGTTTAATATAATATTATTTAACATTGCATATATATATATATATATATATATATATATATATATATATATATATATATATATATATATATATATATATATATATATATATATCATCATCATCATCATCATCATCATCATCATCATCATTTAGCCATTGACGATCCACTGCGGGATGAAGGCCTCCCTAGTATACTACCAATTTTCGCTGTCCTGAGCTCTCCTCTGCCATTCGGGTCCAATATACTTGATGATGTCATCCGTCCATCGTGTTTTAGGTCTTCTTCGTGGACGCTTATGATCAAGTGGGATCCATCCCAGGATTACTTTGGTCCATCTGTCGTCATATCGCCCCGCTATATGGCCTGCCCACTTCCATTTGGTAATGCCGGCTTGGTAATACCGAGCATACACCTTTCCATTTCCCTCTGTGCTATCCGAAGTTTTTGGATTGACTGTGATGTGAGTGTCCATGTTTCAGTTCCGTAGGCAGCACGCATTGATTAAAAACTTTTCTCTTTAGACAAAGTGGGAGTTCGCTCTTAAATACTATATTGAGCCTGCCAAATGCCCGCCAGCCACACTTAACACGCCGTTCCACTTCCCGGGCAGTATCACCCTCCATTAAAATCTTTTGCCCGAGATATATGTAGTGGTCCACCATCTCTAAATAGCTTCCTAAAATATTTATTCTTCTGTTGTCAGCAAATATGTTGAACATAACTTGGCTCTTTTTGAGGTTTATTTTCAAGCCGAATTGTTCTTCCGCCCTTTTCAGCTCTTGTATGTGTTTTTGTAATTCATCTGGATCTTGTGACAGGAGAACAACATCATCCATAAATCTACGGTGGCGTAAGTATGCACCATTCCCTTTTATTCCATCCTGTTCCCAATCCATATTGAAGAACTAGAGAAGAACAGGCGATATTGAGTCACCCTGCCGAACACCCCGTTGTATAATGATTTAACTTCAAGATCATCCATGTGAACTCCATTCCATTTCCATTTCCTCAGCCAGAGTTTTATGCTAACCTTGTGGCTCTTACATGTTTCCAATCAAGTAGTCTTCCATGGTGTTGAACTTTTGTTTGCTGTTTTAGGAGGCTTCTATCTAGCCTAAATTGGGCCGAAATCTTCTCTATTTCGGTTGTCTATTAGGTGCGCTAAGTTGTAACCTCTGATAATTGATATTGATGTTGATTTTCTTCTCCGGACGGTATTCCTTCCGACTTCTCATTGGACGGTACGACGACGTGCACTATCGCAATGGGAATTTTTGCTTTATTTTGCCATCTTGTTATGGAAGACGGGTGGTAGCCCAGATGTTGTAACTCTGTTCTAATTTCTTCTGTCGGTAAAATCTCTATTACGCCTTTGATTAAGATGCGTAGATTCTTTCTTCCTGATGTTGGTGATGAGTTTGGTACCCTCTTTGATTAAAAAGCTCTATGATGGCTTTCTTGTCTGTTTCCGTCTCGGGGGTCATCAGGACTCCGTCCGGTCTGGTTTTAGCTGGCCCGACAGCTATTTTGGATTTTTTCAAGAGTTTTATAACCTCTTGAAACACCGATTTGTCTTTTAGAACAATCGGTTTGGGCCTCGGAAGGGTAGCAGTTGATGAGGTTGCTACCTTTCTGGTCGAATTCGATGCTGTTGGCATCTCTTCGTTTGCTGAAGACGTGGACGGAAGTGAAAGATTTGGAGCCTCCCTGGGTGGCGGTACCCTGGGGGTCGATCTCTTTCTCTTCTTGCGTTTTCTTGTTCGAGAGGATGCCAGTTGGAATCCTTCATCGTTTGAGTGATGTTTGACTTTGGGTTCGTGGTGCAAATGGGCCTCGATCGTTGGTAGTTCTGTCTCAAAGGATGTTTGTGTGGTGCTGTCAGTCTTTTCTGTGTCATCTGTTTGGGTGCTTATTGTCTTCATTAAGACTCCAGCGTTTGATTTTGTAGAAAGTGCGGCTCGCAGCCTTACATTTTCTGCTTTCACCCTATTCAGGATGTCTTTTGTTTTGGCTATGAGCTGGGCGTAGAAGTCCCCATTTCTACTCTCCTTGCTACTAGCTTCTTTCAATTGTTTTATCTCTCGATCTTGATCAACTAGTTTACTAGCGATCTCTTTATGCACTTCGGCGAGATTTTTAGTCTCTTTTTCTTTCGGTCCACCCGCATCTGGGGTTTTCCGTTTCGTTTTGCCCATTGTAAACTTTTACTGTTCACACTTGAGCACTTAACCACACTTTTGGTCTGCTGCCAGAACGATACGTGTTCGATGACAGCTCAACCAAGACTTTTTCTTTTCTTCCATGTGAACTCTCGCTGTAGCTTCATTATATATGGATCTTAGTGGGTTCACATAGGCTTTGTTTATCCCTTGGTTAAGCAATGCATCTATTATGACTTACTTTGATATTGAGTTAAAAGCTTTTTCATAGTCAATGAAAGCCAAGCACAGTGGCATGGTGTATTCATTGAGCCGTTCTATGGCCTGTTGGACAACCTGGATATGACCCATTGTACTGAATCCACTTCTGAATCCTGCTTGCTCTTTTGGTTGTGCGTCATTCAGTGTTCTTAATATTCGTTTAGTTATTATCTTGGTGAAAACTTGTACAATACTGATAGGATATATATATATATATATATATATATATATATATATATATATATATATATATATATATATATATATATATATATATATATATATATATAGTGTGATCGGTTCACATCGGTTGATATCCTGATAATGGCGGGGGATAGAGAAAAAGTTTAAGTATAAGAATTGTATAACTAAATAGGCTGCATACCACAAAACCGTGGCAGGTATAGTTTTGGTTTTTCTTATCGAACATCCTATGTGTTTATTCCTTTTTACATTCTGTCATTGGTTTTAAATATATTTCGTGAAACATGCCCTATACATAAACCTAATTGTTTTACCGATATCCGCCATTTTGTAAAAAATATCGAAGTTGCAAAATCTATTTTTCAGTGTCATATATCATATATTTTTTGATGTAGGATTATCATTTTTGGTAAGAATATTAGTGAAACTATGGCTTAACTTATAAAGTGAACAAAATTTTCCTACGTTATACAGAATGCAAAAATTAATGAACTTATAGGGTGTTCCGTAAGAAAAAACAAAACTACACCCAGCCACGGTTTTGTGATAAATAAAATTAATTTTAAGTTATACAGCCTATTTACTTGTATAACTCTTATATTTACTTATACAACTCTTACTCTTAACTTTTTCTCTATCTCCACCCCTATTGGGACCTATCAATATATATATATATATATATATATATATATATATATATATATATATATATATATATATATATATATATATATATATATATATTAAATATACAGTTAGATAGCTCAATATATTATAATTGAGGTGTATACACTTCAAATCGATACAACTTTATTAAGTGCATACCAGACAATAATGACAGTAGAATTGGATCAACAAATGTCTGTTGCAGACTTATTGATTAGATAAGCCGCAATATATTAGTAATAACAGAAAATATTAAGGAAAGTTATTACTTGTAATTAAGTAGTCAATATGCGATATCTAAAAAGAGTGTTTTTCAATATTGTAATAAAACAGAATATATTAAAATACAACATAATTTTTGAGGCGCATGTGCATTCTAGGTGAAGAAATAAGGTCCCGCCATGTTCATTGATTCAATCAAATCCTTACCTGTAAAACCTGTAAACCTGTAAAGTTTGCTTGAACTTATATTTTGAGAATCCCCTTAGTAGAGTGTATAGTTTTGACTGGTGGTTAACCGCGAATTGATCGTAGCGGTAATAATAGCAATAAAAGAATGAATTTATCAATAGAATGATTTAATTTTAATTTGAATCGAGTGCACTATAAACACACACACACAAATATATATACATATATATATATATATATATATATATATATATATATATATATATATATATATATATATATATATGTTATATATATATATATATATATATATATATATATATATATATATACATATATATATATATATATATATATATATATATATATATATATATATATATATATATATATATATATATATGTATATATGTTTTTTTTTTTTTTGGGGATTAGGAAATCTTCTAAAGACATCCATGTGTTCGATGTTCAGTGACATGGGAATGTCGGATTCATGCCCTTGTTGGAGTCATGCCTACCGACTAAAACCCTTCCCCCTCAAGGATATCTGCTCGGGGCCTGGAAACCGCCGTTAGGCATTACTTCAGGACACACAACAGATTGTCATTCCAAATTTGCCTTACGTCTTCTCTCGTCCTCTATTTTTGTCCGCATTATTTTCTCCACCATGCCCATTATTCTTGTCCACTGTCTTTTTCCTTCCAAAAGCAGAACGCCGATGTTGTGTTCCGTCACTTCTACATTGCATTCGGCAGCAGTAGCAATCCGAAGCGGTTCCCATCTCGGGCAGTGGAAGATTGTGTGGTCCCTTGTATCCACCATCCTACAATAGCGACAATCCTTGTCCTCTGACTTTCCCATTCTGTGTAAATAATATCTGAATATATATATATATATATATATATATATATATATATATATATATATATATATATATATATATATATATATATATTTAAAAAGCTTCCTAAAGCTCCATCCCTAAGTCCACGTCGCAGGAAGCGGACAACGGCTGAACCCGAACGTTTATTTCAGGAAAAGATGGCTAACAGGCCTCTGGCAGAAAAAAACCAACCCAGGTCGCCCTGCAGCAACCACCGGCAACCTGGTCGGCATCTGTTCACCCAGAGAGCGCAGCCGTACACTACGCTCCAGGAACTAACAATCCCTGGTTCTAAACTCCCAGTGGAATCACTGGATCCATAAGCTTATAAGCAACCATGACTCGTGCAAGTAATAACAATGATATATATATATATATATATATATATATATATATATATATATATATATATATATATATATATATATATATATATATATATATATACAAGTGTTGAAGTCAATTGAAGTCAGTTGGACTCTTCAGTCGAAGCGGACAACACCTGGAAAATACCAAATGCGATTTTGGCGAAACGTCGTGACTCTTCACAGCAACGGATCGACACCCGAATGATTTAGAAACATTATCTACCATCCGTGAAAATATTAAATGTAACATTAATTTTCATTTGGTTTTTTTTGATAATGGAAATCATCTAGAAGCTCCTTATTTGAGGTCCAATAAATATGCCTTCTTTTAGTTTTGCATAACTTAATTGAGGAAATGTTATGTTTGAAGTATCAGGATCAAAAGAAGTTTTATGAGGCCAATCTTTCTTACTGTAATATTCTTTTGTTGCTCTTCTGTTCGATAGACACAAAAACAACTATACTTTGTAAAACCCCCTTGAAGACCCAGCAATATACCTATAACGTTTAAATCCTGACTAATATCCCACTGATACTGTTCATATTTAACACGATTTAGTATGGTTGCTAAGTTGTCATAGGTTTTTTTCACTGTCACTGAAGTGGCTGAAGGAATAGATGTGGACGTGTAGATATAGATCTAGAAAATCATATCGACGTGTGTAATAGAAAGAACTACAATATTACTAACTACCACTAAGAATGAACTAATAAGAACTAAAATAACATTCGTTAAACATTTTTATTAATCATTACCATTAGGAAATATAAATTATTTAACAAAAATGATCAGGTTTGAATATCGACAACGGATATATTTCATTAAACAATGCAATATTTAATCGTTTACCTTGATGGAAGTCGCGATAGGAATAAGAATATGCCTTTCATTCCATCGAATGAAAGGTACATTCTTATTTACCAATCCAATCTTTATTTACCAAGTGATCCAATTTAAATAATGATAGTTTAAAAACATTTATGTTTTAAAACTATTCAATATTGTAACCATATTTTAATAATTTTATTCCAAAGCTAATTAAATTATTTCAATTTATTAAAATTTTCATTTCCCTCATTTATACAATTTTTTAAGTACTTTAAAAATTATTTTCTGGGTTCTATTCTATGCTTTTCTAGTTGATATCCAGAGCACATCTACTTCTTTATCTATGGTTCCATTTTTCACATATTTGTTATTTGTCGTATATTTCTGTTTTTTCGTTTATAAAAATGGTCACCATACGTTTACTTTCTCTTTTTATTATATTCTATTATACCTGTATTCAATTCAAACAAACTGTTCATTTTTAATTGTTAGTCCTTTTACCTGTTTCTATTACTTACTATTAGCTGATTTTAAACTTATTTTAACTTAGAAAAGTATCAGCAACTAAATTCATCTTCAGATTTATAAAGGATTGTGCAATAAGAGCAGTGGTTTCTCGTGAGGGAGGGCGCTGGGACGCCGCCCCTCCAGCATTTATCATATAAAACAATTTTTCAGGGCAAAACACCGTATTTTATTTCCGTTCATTTTCTTTCCCTTAACTCATTTTCCTGGTTCACCTCCTGTCTATACAGGAGGATATTGAAACCCTATGGTTTCAATAGCACGAAAAGTAAAAAGTAGGAAGTGGAAAGCAAAAAATCTCTTGCAGCCCTATTTTCTTCTGAATGTTTCGTTTAAGGTTTAGAATTGTTCGGAATTGATTTTTGTAGAAATTTAACATAAAACCATAGAAAATAATCCAAGGGCGTGAGATCACATGACCTTTGTTGCCAGTTTATATTGCCATTTCGCGAAATAACACGTCTATGAAACTTTTCTTGCAATAAATCGATTACTTGGAGAAATGTGTAACAACTCGCAGTGTCTTGTTAAAAGAATATTTTCCTCATAGTGGAAACATCTTCTCAGGTAAATTGACATAATGTGCTGAACATAGCTGTCTATGTTGCCGCTATTACGTTTCTAAGTTCTAACACTTATTGGAAAACACTTCGGAAGAATATATATTTAAAGATAATGAAAACAAAGTTTTAAACAATTTCAATAGATAAATAACTTTGTACAGATATAAATGTACAGATTTCTACCTGTTACTTTGCACCTGTTCTGATTCTGTTTAATTTTTTTTTTTCATTCCCGCTATCCAGATGCCATATAGTATAAGATTTCTTCGATATTCTTTCATTCACACTAACTGATCATATATCATTATGGTTAAAATAATTAAACTGATTTCAATAACCTCATAAATAAGATAAATTGGGCCAATGAACTTGTGGTACATGGCTTAACCTTATTTAGGTAATAGAGGTTATAATTATGTATAATACATATAAAATAAATAATAATAAAATAAAATATAATTTTTATGTTTTTTTTTACTTTGTCTTTTAGTTAAGGACCGTTAATTTTTACTTGCTAAAGATTATTTGGAAATGTATTGATAAATATTATATTTCATGATCGTTGTCGATCTTTATTTTTGGATCAACGCATGTTTTATATTGAAATCGATGGCAAATATTTTTTTTCTATCTATTTTAGTGATGTATTGAAGGTTAAGTTATTCCGGAGATTTAACTTAAAATTGAAATAAAATGACTTATAATAAAATTGAAAATTTCGTATTGTGTATATGATCACTTATTAAATGGCATCGTTCACGAAATATTCAAATATGTTATTGTTTAATAAAAGAATATTTAACTTTATTTATTTTGTCGATTAAATAGTTAGTTGTGTTCAATTTTTGAATTGTCATTTTAGTACAATAAAGTACAATAAAGTGGCATAAGCCTCATTTAAATTATTGCATTTGGAATGGTAAGGAAAGATATTTAAACCAGTGTTTAGGCTATTTGAATTACATAAATAAAATGTTCAATTCAGTATGGAGATGGAACTTAATGATGAAATTAATTTCTTAGACATAAAAATAAAGAAAACGACTAATAAATTGCAGTTTGATATTTACAGTAAACCGACTACAACAGGCGTGGTTATACACTTTAGTTTTAAACAATCTGACGAGTCAAATTATCTCCTTTTCACAGTCTAATACATAGGTGAGTTATTTTTCCTCTAAACAAAGATAATTTTAATAAAGAATTCTGTACCATTATACAGTTTGTGAAAAGCAATGGTTATAAAGAGGGATTAATTGACAAATAGTTTGTACAGATTTCTACCTAGAAAACAAACAAAATTTTTACCTAGAAAACAAACAAAGAAAGTTAAATTTACAAGAATAGTATTAAAAACCAAAATGACAAATCATTTAAGTATATTAATTACACTTCTGAACTAAGTAATATTGTTTTATAAAATTAAATAAACTAGGATGTAGGACCATTTGTGTAAAAAAAAACAAAATTTAGGCAGAATATTAGTTAATAATAAGGACAAAAGAATAGTTTAGATAAAGCAGGTGTATATAAAAAAACCGTAAATTTGTGAAGCGGTATATATTGGTCAAAGTGGTAAAATTATTGGATGTGGAATAAAAGAGCCTAAAAATATAACTTAAATAACATGAAAAGTACTGGAATGTCCACACGTTGTATTAAAAACAATCATTTTATAGATGTAAACAATGTTAACCTATTAGACACAGAAAAGAAAAGGCAAAAATTAGACCTATTAGTATAATTAGAAATAAAAAAATCCTTAAGAAATAATCACATAAATTTCCAAAACACCCCAATATAAGATAAGATTATATTGTAACTGAATAGCGCGGGTTTTCAACAGTCGAAAGTCAGAGAAAAAAAATACTTATATACTTAAATACGGAATTAATTAATAATTAATTTATATTAATTATTATTAATATACGGACACACTTGCCTTGACTGTTAATATTATTTCAAGCTACTCTTGGGAAATTACTAATAAGACGAAGCAAATGTAGAGTAAAATCTATAATAAACATCTGAAACATTAAGAAGCTACAAGTTTATTGTTTAAAAACCTAGTATTTACAAAAGGTTTCACATTAAAATTGATGAAGATAACAAGTAATATTTATACCTATATATGGCGCTTGAAACAAGGGTCGGTTTACAGTCTTAACTCTTATGTCATCATGTTGCTACGGCAATACCTTTCAAACCGCTGTGTTTTGAAAGGTAATGTTTAAACAATCACGAGTTAGAGTCATATTTTTTGGTGTGATAAACATGTTGAGTTTCGAGCCAAATAAAGATCATTAGCGGCACTGCTTTTCTTGTTCAATCAAAAGAATAATGCGAGTAAAAGCCGTCGTATATTTGTGGAAACTTATTTAAAAAAAATGAAGGCGCCGAATTGCAATCATTGTTGGAAGAAAACGATATGCAAATTCAACAACAAATGGCAGAGAGGCTATCTGTCGGTCGCCGAGCTATTTGTGATCGTCAGCATGCAATGTGAAAGATCCAGAAGGCAGGAAAATATGTACCATATCAGCTGAACGACAGAAATGGAAAAGCGATAAATGGTGTGCGAAGTTTTGATTTCTTGGCATGAAAGAAATACTTTTTGCATCGGATCGTGACTGGAGATAAAAAATGGATACATCTCCAGAACCTAAAATGCAGAAAATAGTGGGTTGCCCCAGGACAACCATCAACATCATCATCGTTTCGGAAAGAAGGCAATGCTGTGCATTTGGTGGGATCAGAAGGGTGTCGTACACCATGAGCTTCTGAAACCAGGTTAAACACTTAACACTGTTCGCTACCATTGACAAATGATCAATTTGAATCATGCATTGATAGAAAAGCAATACGGAAAAGTGATTTTTCAGAACGACAACATACAGAGAAAACGGCCAGAGACACCATTTTTGCACTTGGCTAAGAACTCTTACCCCACCCACCGTACTCACCAGATTTCTCTTTACGTCGATGTCTCACGCACTTTCCAAGAAACACTTCAACAATTACGGAGGTTCGAAAAATAGCTTGATGTCTGGATCACCTCAAAACCTCAAAAGATCTACGGTTTTTCTGAAAGGATATTTAAAAATTGCCAGAGAGATAGGAAAAATGTGAAGCTAGCTATGGCGCATACTTTGAATAAACCATTTTTTACCATTATCTAAAATTTAAGAATTACTACCCACCACACATGGTAATTACGTTTTTACAATGCTGTTCCAAGATTCAATCTCCTGTTCTATATGGTTTCAGTTTGTAGTCTTTTAACCATATCGTACAGTATATGTATAGTGTTAAGTATTGTATATAGAAAGATCACTACTGTTCTACATATTGTTTGTGATCTAAAATAATCTGAAGTTTAACATTAGTTTAATATCAAGATATGTTATAAATATTTGATATCTTAAAATAAGCGATTTCAAGTCAGCGAAATTAACTCATTCAAAATAATTAATTATTATCTTATAATATAGCAATGGTATCATTCAGTATACTAGAAAGTAATCAATCTTGACTTGTACTTGCAGTTGTGTACCAAACTTATTTTGAAATAATTAAATACATTGTAAATTGTACACTCCAAATATAAAATATTTCGAAATATTAAAAAATTGAAAGAGAAATAATCAACATGGTAGGTGAGTGTGGACGATTTTAATGCTGCCACAAAAGTATATATAACACAGTCAGGTGCGAAAAATCGCATCAGTTAGGTGGAATCCATTTTTGTCGAGGCATTCTTGTAGACGGGTAGCAAAATCGTCCATAATCCTTTCGAGCATGTCACGAGGAATCCTTTCAATTTCAAAAAATACGATTCAATAATGCAAGTTCGAGATAGGGCACACCAAACATTTACTCTCTCGGAGTGCAGAGGTTGACCATGATTGAACCCAATATCGAAGGTTCTGTTTGGTCATCCCCGATAAATGAAAATGGGCCTCGTCACTTTTGAACAAAACGATGTTGTCGTCCAGCAATTCCAACATCCTTTCTGCGAACCTACGCCGTCTCACAAAGTGATTTTGTTGCAATTTTCTGCAAATTACTGCCGGGCCAGATTCTAAATCACTCGTAGTGTGTGGACAAAAAAGTTTGGCGATTCCACACGATGTTCCGAATAGCGGCGATTCGAACGGATGAAAAAAACGAAGTGTGTGGTCGGCTTTTTTGTCGGCGAGTTTGCGAACTGACCTGTCTGATATTCTAAGAGCGCGAGCGTGACAATGTTTCAATGTTTTCCGGGGTTCGTAATGTTCGATCTCCTCCCCGTGCAGTCCCACGTCTCAACGATCCTGTTGTTTGAAATTTGTTCACCCACTTCATAATGGTATCGCATTTTGGAATTGTGGTACTTGTGTAAGCACAACAGAACGACCAGTTTCAATAAAACTGTTGTAAATAAGCACGCGATGTGCCACAGATCACGGCTCCATGGCTGCTGCCATGGAATCCCGGAACGAGTAGATATCAACCATCCTGAAAACATTCGCTCGACACTACCGCGCGTAACAGTCGTCTCTCTGACGGACCCTGTATAATACCTAGCATGGAAGATGGAAGATGGTGTTTTAGAATAACTATATGGAGGAAAACTATAGTGTGCGAGACAAGTTGATGGATAAGTATTATTAGTTTATCGTTTTTTAATATTAATTTTTATATTTATAGGTTGATAGTAATATATTAAACTTATTTTTAAAATGATAATTTTAGCGTGGAAGGACCTCCAGTTACAAATAAGTGGCAAGTTACTTAGTACTTCAGACTTCTGCCTTTCATTAAGATATCCAATTTCACTATTTTAACTTTTATAAATAACCCCGTTTCAACATTTCCATTAAAATTATGTTACCCGTTTTATTACGACGACCCATTTTCTTCCAACGTCCGATTTTATTTGTGAGTATTTTGACACCGACCAACGGTTGCGTTTTCTTTGTAAACTTGTGCAAGAGTTTGTTATATATTTTCCGCCGCTGTGTCTGTCGTGGCTAATTGCAAACAAAACGTTTTATGCCAAAAGGTATTTTTAAAACAGTGTCATTTTTAGTTCCTTGACCCTCCATTTATCATTTTACGTAAGTTATTATTTTGTCGTATGTTATATTAATTGGATTTCAGCTAAATATTAATAAGAAAGTGGTATTTTTTAGTTAGGAAAAGAGGTAGAGAAGTTTATTACTACAATAATATTTTTCTCTTGGTCATTCAGAAAATATTATCATGTATTATTAAAAGTTTTAGTTTATTATTATATGTTGAATATATTTTTAAACTTAAATACTATAGTGAGTTTACTATCTAATGACACATTACATCCGTCTCCATTTTTCTTGGAATTTCGCCCAATATTTCGAATTTGTTCGATGTTATAGTTGATGTGGTTAATCTCAAGGCTTTCGAAGTGGTTTGTGCAGCTTCATGTAGTTGATTATTTGTTTGTTCTTGATTTTCCTTTTTTTTATATTTTATATGCATTAACTGCAGGGTTATAAGCACTATTTCATCCAGTTCATCTCTTCTCAAATAATCCTATTCTCCTTAGGAAACATGATATTTTACTAATGAGGTCCGGTTTTGGAATATTAACCTTAACTCCTTCTGTAATCTCATATTCACTTTGCAATAAATGATAGTATGTGCCTGTATTAAGAAGATGTCCAATTGTGAGGGGTGTATGACAAGTTCGACAGTAAGCCCCTTTTCACACTATCTACTTCACGACACGCCACTCCACATGACATGTCGTCAACAAATTGGTCCCTTTCATACTTGTCCACGCCACACCACACCACTCATCACTACTTATCAACTTTCCATCAAGACTTTATCCAGTTGAAAAGTGAGACTTTTCTGTTCAGTCTGTTTTTGCCATCGTCACGGACTATTCAACTGAAGTTGGCTGACATGAGTTTAATTGTCCTTCGAAGGTTAAGACGATGCAGGAAAAAAAAGAGAATTTTGGGTACACTCATACATTTCGACTCGATAAAAAAAACAGCCCTTTTGAATATTTTGAAACTCCTTGATAGATAGATAGATAGAAGTTCCTTGATAATCCCATGAAGTTTTTCACATTCTTTCGTATGAGCGTGGAATCATTTCAAGAACTGTCTGCAGTTTTAGAAGAAAGTTTGCGCAGACAAGACATTGTCTTGAGGAAGTCTATTACTCCCCAGCAGATGCTGATAGTAACATTAAAATTACAAAAAAAAAAATAATCAAAATTACAAATAAAACTAATCAAAATTTAACAAAAACAAAGAACAAATTTGGGGTCAAATAAACACTGATAACTGATATGATTAACCACGTGTGTATTGTGGTTGTGGAGTGGATGGGACGTGGCAGAGTATGAAAGAGCCAATTGGTTCGTTTAGGCCTATTGTTGACAAGAGGTGGTGCGGCGTGGATGGGAGTTGCGTGCATGTGGTGCCCGCCTGCTGTTGATCTCGAGTGGAACCCTTGTGGCTGAGTATAATTGTGTGGCGTGGCCCGGATAGGTGGGAAACCCCCATCTACTCCTGTGTACTTGGTGTGGTGTGGCGTGGAGTAGATAGTGTGTAAGCGGCCTAAGGAGTATTTTTAGAAGCTTCTGTCTACTACAAGCATTTGTAGTAACCCTTGTAGCAGTAACACTTGCAGTTCTTGTAGTGTGCCCTCAATAGTTCATTTTGGTCTATATGTTTGAATATTGTACGATATTATTTACATATTAATAATATCGTGTCTCAAATATATTTCTAAATAATAATATATTATAACATAATAATGTCATGTAAATAATATATTTATACACACACATGCACACACACACACACACACACACAGTCACACCCATATATATATATAGTGTTCTTAAGAACTAAAGAACCACTAGTTACAAGAGGTAATTATTTTTAGTTTATAAATTAATAAATAGTTGAAGATTGCTTATTATTCTATTAAGTTTTATATTCTATTATTAAACATATATAATTTTTATTCAAACTATTTTTCTGGTTAGTTACGTAGACTAGATGTTTTTCTGTAACAATTTATATCTTAACTTCTGAAAGTCTGTCAAAACATCTGGATGTTTATTATTTAGGTGTTATTAATTGCAGAATTGCAAAAATAAAAAAAATCAATATGTTTTTAAGTAAGAATGATTAATCTCCGAATTAAATCTAATCTATTGAGATCAACAAATCCAGCAATAAAAATTGGTTATGCTTTATTTGCTTTTACTTTAAGTATGCACGGTTTTTAAAAAAAAATGTTAGGACATTACGTATTTAGAGGGAAAGTAAAAAATAAAATGTCACAGTATAAATCTGAATAGTGGTGTAATAAAAGTTACTTCATTTATTTTCTTGACCGTTAAATATGGTTGATAAAATATGGTTAAAAAATATATTAAAATATACAGTGTCTTAATTATTACAACAGTTGTTATCTTAATTAACACACATCAATTACATTTAAAAGTATATCAAGTGAAGATGAAAGAAAATTATCACGCATTAGATTTTATTTCGCCACGGTAATCTGCAATGGATTAACCTGGACAGCATCTCCTATGGGCTTAGGGCACCCAAACTCTTAGTTTATTCTGAACCGAGTATACTAAACTTGAAGAGATTTACCACTAAACACCAAATCACTTTTTTGAAGTTATCAACGCACGTTTTGCTAACCATGTTAGCATCATCGGATTAAATCATATCCTAATGATGGTAACATGGTTAGTTCATATATATCCTCTCATATATATCCTGCATTCTCCAAGGTTTTAAATGTTTTTTTTTGCCTTTCGTACTGATCTTGTAATTGTGTCTATATCGTTGGCATAGACCAGAATTTGAGTAGACTTATTTAAATATAGTATCTCTGTTATTTAGTTCGGCTTCTCGTTCTGCTTTTGTCAGAGATTTATTAAATAAATGAATACGTAATGAATTACGTGCAATACAATTACGGTGGATATGTAATGATATTGACTAAGGTAATATTGAATTAGTCACTCTTCAATTGATGGTTTATAACTGGATGCTGACCAGGGTCATCATCATCAAATCGTATTTTAAAGCCCACTGCTTAATGTGGGTGCATATATTAAATAATTTTAAATTATTCCACCTGTTTAGAAATTTATTATATAGGTAACAGCATTGCAATTTTGGTTGGTTATTTTTATCTGCGAATAATCAGATATCTACTTGAAATAGTGAGGATTAAATGTAGGACGATTATTATATATATTTATATTCATTATGCATTATTATTTGTTTTATTTATATATATATATATATATATATATATATATATATATATATATATATATATATATATATATATATATATATATATATATATATATATATATATATGAAGAGAATGATTCTGGGAATACAGAATCTCAAATTGGGACAAGAAAAATATAAAGCTGAAATTAAATGATTAAAACACAAAAATTATTACAAACTAGATGTACTGAACCCAAGAATGAATTTTCTGGAGAGATAAGATCAAAAATATTCTACTAATCTCGGATTTGAAACTGGATTCCAATAAGAACATACTAAGAGATGACATATATAATTTTATAAAGGTTAACATGGGCATTGAGGTTAGGGTCAAGGATGTCCGTACAGTTGAAGAGATGAAGGGTGTTATTGAGATGGAATGTTTTGAAGAAAAGTGATAGGAAAACGGATAGGCAGGCCCAAGAGGTGATTAGAAGGGAAGCGAAGAAAATATGACAGAAAGGTAATGATGTCAAGGTTGCTTACAGAAAATTAATCATCGAAGGCGAATTGTGGAATTGAAGCGGTTAGGAACAGAAGAGGGAACAGGACAGAGAAAATACATACGACGAAATTGCAAATGTACCTGGATGAGAATATGGATGTGGAAACAAATATGCAAACATGGAAACGGAAAGGGAAGGTAAGAGGCAATGTACAGAATATTTAAATTTGCTACTTGGAATGTGAGGGGAATAAGGAATAATAAAACAGAGTTAATGAATGAATTTGCAAAGGACGATTTGCACGTATTATCTCTCAAAAAGTCAAATGTCAAAAAGTGGAAATTTATATTTGATCAAGTGTAAGGCCGAGGAAAACTTGGAAAAATTCGAATTCGAATCGCTGGTGATGGGCAGAGGCAGAAGGAAATGGAGAAGATTCCACCAACGGGGCTGATGTATAGACCAAACTTTTTCGGGTAGAAGAGGTGAATAATAAATAATATATATATATATATATATATATATATATATATATATATATATATATATATATATATATATATATATATATATTCCTTTTGTGGATCAGCTGTGACGTTGTAAAGGGGTTTGAGTAGAACAATGAAGCTTTGAGCTATGCCGTCTGGAGCATAAGTTTCTGGGAGGGTCACCCCTGGCGGACAGATCAAGGCTGAGGCCTCAGACTAACATGATCGAAAATCTGCCAACCCGCATTGGACCAGCCTGGAGGATTACGGTCTATACCTTCAACATGGTAGTACAACTTCAAACACGGCCGTCATTCCCCGGAGGCCAAGGGGCAACTACCTACGGCAGCGGGAAGATCTGCCCCAAGCCAGAGGATGTTAAGAATCACCGGGTTAGATCAGGCTGCCATTGGACTTTTGACATTGCTACGTTTAACATACGGACAATGAAAACGGAGACCCGACTGCAAGAACTGTTAATCGAAATTGACAACATATATTGGGATATTATTGGGCTGTGTGAAACACAAAGAAAGAGCGAATAGTTAATCAAACTAGAACCAAACGGAGAATGGACGATGTAGTGGAATTGGATTCCTCATAAATCGAAAGCTGACAGACAGTGTAGTCAAATTTAAAAGTATATCTGACAGATTAGCTCAATGCGTTATTTAGCTGAATAAAAAGTTTAAGCTTCAAATCGTCCAAGCTTATGCACCAACTATAATAGAGATGATCAAATTGAGTAATTTTATGATGATGTGACCCAACTTTTAGACAAAGAGAAGTATAGGTATAAAATTCTGATGGGCGAATTTAATGCCAGAATCGGAAAGGCAAGAACTGGTGAAAATGCAACTGGCCCATATGGAAATGGTGAGCGGGACAATAGAGGTGACAGGCTGGTTGACTTTGCTGAAGCACAAAAACTCTATATTATGAATTTGTTTTATAAGAAAACGATCAACAGAAAATGGACAATGGATTCTGGGAAGCAGCTGGAGAGGTACAGAGATTTTGAAATTGCTTTGTCGATTCGCTTTGCTGTGTTACAAGATCCGGATGAGATGGAAATTACCGATCAATATGAAGAAATCGTCAACAATGTGCTTAAAATGGCAGCTTCAATAGCACCAGAAGATAAATGTTTCAAAGAGTCAAAAATTTCCAATGAGACCATTAATTTAATGAAAAAACGGCGGACAATGAAAAATGCAGACATTCCTTTTGGCAGCGTTGATTACGTTGAGCTTTGCAGAACTATAATGAAATGTATTCGAGAGGAAACGTGCCGATTCAACATGCAGCTGGTGCAAAAAACTAGGGAAGAAAACAGAGGAATTAACAAAGCCAATCAGAAGCTAAGAAAGAAAAGGACACCAATGTTTTCCTTAGTGCATGGGGATGGTACAATGTGCAGGGCACGGACGGAAATATAAGAGGTTGCCCAAAGATTTTATGAGAACTAGAACCAGGCAAGAACAGCAATGCCCACTGAAGAACAAGTGCCGGATATCCTGGTGGAGGAAGTGACAAAGGCTATAGACTCGATGAAAAATGGCAAGGTTCCATGATAGGATAGTATAACTGTGAAGATGTTAAAAGCTGGTGATCCGACTTTACATAAAACACTAGCAAAATTATTACAAGATCCTCGGAAGAACAAATGCCAGATATCCTAGAGGAGGAAGTAATAAATGCTAGAGAATCGATGAAAAACGGCAAGGCTCCAGGAAAGGACAGTGTAACTGTCGAAATGCTAAAAGCCGATGGTCGGACGTTACATAAAACATTGGCAAAATTATACTCAAAATGCATCAAAGAACAAAAACTACCTAACTTATGGAAAAATGCAGAAGTGATCCTTTTACATAAAAAGGGAGCACAGGAAGATTTAAAGAACTACCGTCCAATAAGCCTCGTGTCAGTGATGTACAAAGTTTTCACCAGGATAATATCCAAAAGAATACTAAGAAAACTTAATGACGCACAACCAAGGGAGCAAGCAGGATTCAGAAGTGGATTAAGTACAATGGATCATATCCAGGTTCTACAGCAGGTCATAGAAAGACACAACGAATCCACTATGCCACTGTGCTTGACTTTTATCTATTATGAAAAAGCATTTGATTCAACTGCTTAATCAATTACATTGCTTAATCAAGGTGTAGACTCAGTCTGCCTGGAAGAAGTGTTCCGTAATCTGGATTGGCAACAGGATGGAATAAGGATTAATGGTGCATGCTTAAATCATCTTAGATTCTCAGCGGATATTGTTCTTCTTTCACAAAACCCAGAAGAACTGCAAAGATACGTACAAGAGCTGCAAAGGGCTGGGGAACCATTTGGCTTGAAAATAAACCAGAAGAAGAGTCAGGTTATGTTCAATAAATTTGCTGAGGACAAAAGGATTTCTATTTTAGGAATGGATTTGGAAGTTGTGGATCACTACATATATCTTGGACAGAGGATTTCAATGGAAGAGGATACCGTCCGGGGGGTGGAACGACGCGTTAAATGTGGCGGGCAGGCATTTGGCAGGCTCAACATAGAGTTTAAGAGCAAACTACGATTTTTCCTGAAAAGAAAAGTCTTTGATCAGTGTGTCCTGCCCGTTGTGACATACGAAAGTGAGACCTGGACACTCACATCACAGTCAGTTCAAAAACTTCGAGTAGTACAGAGGGAAATGGAAAGGTGTATGCTTGACATTACTAGACGGGATAGAAATACTTGCACATGGATCAGAGAACAAACGAAAGTGAGTGGCATCATTGTGGGAAGGTCATGTAGCGAGGCGATGGGACGAAAGATGGACCAGGGTGGCCTGGACTGGATACCGCTTGATCGCAAATGTCCACGGAGAAGATCGAAAACACGATGGACTGATGATATTATTAAGTATATTTGACCCGAATGGCAGAGGAAAGCTCAGGACCGTGAGAGTTGGAAGCATGCTGAAGAGGCCTTTATCCTGAACTGGATTGATACAAGTTATGGATGATATGATATATAATATGATATTTATATAATATTGTGTATATATTACAGAAAAGCTATGTTTTCGTGATATCGTGGTTCTTTGATGATACTTATGTTAATGAAATTATCGTAGAAAATATATGAACCAAAATCTTTCTTAGAAAGATCCTGGAAATTACAATGAGTTATTTGGAAAATACTAATCAAAAGGAAAGTACTGATTTAGACACCAATGTTTAGAAAAATCACATTACGATGTAATATTCGTGAATTTTTATTTTCAAAAGTATAATTGGTGAAAAGAAAGCATAAGCTCTTTTTGAATATGTAATTACCGGACCTATATTTGAACTTTCTCATCTACGATATTACATAAACCAGTTGAGATATAAAAATGGATTGATTTATTTATCTTGGATTGAATTCGCCAGGCGAATAAAAGAATTCGACATTTACGTCATCGACGCCAGCTGTAAACAGAAAACGAAAAAATGCGCCAAAAGAAATTGTCAGTGTACGTTGAGTATTTAAAAGTTTGATGGAAGCAAAATGGTGTGCCAAAACTCAACTGAAAAATAAAAATATATCTGGTGTTATTATGCAGACAGTATGTCGCCCACACGTCGAAGTTCGGTCTACGGTTTGAATGAAACTAATAAATATACAATAGTTATAAATAATAGTATAAATTTTATTTTAAGAATACAAATGTTTGTCGTTTCCTCTATTTTAATATTGTTGCGTATTTCAAATAAGGCAATTTATAGTTGTCTGCTTAATATATATATTTATATATATTATTAAATTGAACTAATGATTCCTCACATCGTTTGAAAGAAAAAACATTTTTAACGTAAGGATCAAAAACTGGTGACCTAAAAATGTCTGACAACTTGTAACGAATACCGGATTGTTCATTAAATATAAACAGTTATGCAAATTGTAGGTCAAAATTCACTGGAAAATATCTTAGGGCAAGCTTGACTGATAATGGTCCATGGAACACCAGGTTATCAATTTAATGAGATTGCAAATTAATTATTTATTTTTACTAAGAAATGAAACAGTCCTTATTAAGTGAATACCAGCAACATGATACACCAACAGGTTACTCCTGTTGGTGAATCTTATGGAGACTGTGTCCTGTTACATCAGTGCGTAATCACATATGCAGTTGATCACTACCAGGATTTATTAGAGCTTAGTTGAAATGTGACAACCTATCTAGGACTATGGTATTACACATCCAGAGTTTGGATTATTTTGTTCACATTAATTCACTTCGGTATCAAATCGAATGACATGTCTGTTTTTCTTTGAAAGTGGAACTAAAACTAAAACTTTTCCACCAGTACCTCTTGCTTCTGTAAACAAATCCGTATAACTGTTGCGTGGGTCGCAATAGAGTTGTTTTTTGTTTCGCGGAAAAAATAGAGCGAGCAACGAATTGTTGTGAAATTTCACTTGACCGCTACCGAAACTTATAATTTATTGAAAGAAGTGTATGGCAATGAATGTTTATCGCGTGCACTTGTTTTTGAGTGATTTAAGCCTTTTCAAGATGGCAGAGAAGTTGTTCAAGATGATCCACGCCCGGGTTGCGCTTCCACGCCAAAAGCGGATGACAATATCGAAAAAATCGGTAATGTAGTTCGATCTGACCATCGCTTAAGTATTCGTGCATTTGCTGAAATTGTAGGAATTGACAAAGGAATTGAAAATTTTTCGATATTCATGAGATTGTATACCTTTACTAGGTTCCTGAAGGTCAAACTATGAATTATCATTATTACCTTCATGTTTTTGCTGAACTCCATGAAAGAATAAGGAAAAAACGATCCGAATTCTGAAAGGGCAAGTCATAGGTTTTCCACCAAGACAATGCGCCGGCTCATTCCGCATTGTTTATCAAGAGATTGCTAGCCAAGTACAGAATCCCAGTGTTAGACCATCTGCCTTATTCGCCGGATCTTAGGCCGCGCGACTGCTATCTGTTTCCTATAGTGAAATCTGCATTAAAAGGAACAAGATTTGAGTCCGTTGAAGTTGTGAAAGAGAAAGCGGCACGCGTTCTGAAGGACTTCCAGCACTGTTTGGAACAATAGAAAATTCGTATGGAGCGTTGTAAGGATAAAGGAAGGGAATATATATAAAAGGTGATAATAAGCAAATATGTATGAAATCAAAATAAAATATTTCACAGCTCCAGTCTCCACATTTAATAGTCACAGCTCGTATGATTTCCTTTAGATTCTATGAGATTATAATGTTAGTATAAAGCACAGCTGTTATTCAGCAGACATTTGTTGTAGTGCACAATGTTGGTTGTGTAGTACAGACGTGCAAGTTTTATTTTGGATAAATACACGCTACAAGAACACAGTTAAATTATTGTAATTTACATAAAAAAATAATTCATTTGTTGCAACATCCGCGTAAAAAATTATTGTTTACTTCAGCAACTTCAAGAATTCGAAGCAATTAGGGATAGGTCCCGCACTAGAAATCCAAGAACAGTAGATATAGAGCAAGGTGTAAGTTTTCAGAAAAGTCGATTTGATGGCCCACGTGGCAGTTCTTTCAAGTTTTCGCCAAAATTTGAGGATTGACACGCACATGGCTTTCTATAATATTTTAAATTATTTTAGACCTATTAAGACAATAATAAGCAAATATGGGGGTTTTTGAAGGAAAAGGCTTACATAAATCAGCTTTTAACCGTACTTCAGACTATACAGCAACTCAAGGACAACATCCGTGCTGAAATTGCTGCATTAACAACAGGTATGTTTCAATTCATCCATTGAAACCTTTGGTGTGAAACACTAAACTCGAAGAGATATCTAACACTAAACACCAAATAATGTTTTGAAAACTTTTCGACGCACGCTTCGCTAACCATGTCAGTATCATCAGGAGATGATTTAATCTAATTCTAAGAATTAAAGTATGTTCTATTTATATGATAACCCTGCCTAATGAAGCGTGTAAAAAATCATAAACCATGAAGTTTACTGAGCCCTACAATAATAATTGAAAAAGTTGACTGAACGGAATAGGTCCTTTATCGCGGTTCATGATTTTCTTACATTTTTCTATTTGAATGCTTTCATATGCATCCAAATCCCTATTGTTAGTTACACTTTTCACTAGTCTTAAATTTCTAATATCTATATTGTGGTCATGTTCGATTGCATGTTGGGCAACACAAAATTTTTCATTTCTCCCATATCTAATGTGGGCAATATGTTCTTTAAATCTCGTTAATATGGATCTTTTTGTTTACCCAATATACCTTCGATCACAATCTTGACAACTAATTTCGTAAGTTAGTTAGCTTTTATGTTGATCTACTTTATCCTTTGGATTACCCAGGACCTCTCTTAATTTATTTTATGGTTTATACTCAAATTTAATGTCCATTTTTTTCTATGGTATTACTATGAATTTATTCTTTTTCTGATCCTTTTGAAAAATCGAAGATTCTTTCAATAATTTTCTAAATTTATGTTTTCTAATTAATTTATCTACAATGTTCTTATTATAACCGTTTACTTCGGATACCTTCCTAATTAATTTTAATTCTTTGTTATAATTATCTTTGTTGAAAGGAAAATTGATTAATAATATTTACCATAAAATTTAAACTAGCCATCTTATTTTCTAAACTATGATTCGAATCATCAGGAATATATCTCGAAGTGGTGGTGTTTTTCCTAAAAATATAAAAATCTAACATATTTTTATTGTTTCTACTGACTAAAACATCCAGAAATGGTAAACTATCGTTGTTTTCGAGTTCATGCGTGAATACTATGTTCTGGGATTTTTGATTTAAGTTCTTTTAAATCGAAAAAAAACTTGAAAATTTATTCGATCGAAATAAAGTAATAACCTTAGTTGTTTGAAATAATCATTTAATGCGGTTATGCGGGACGGTTGATTTTGATTTTCATTTAAAAGTTTTTTTATATGTGGATCATCATTACAAACACTCATAAGCAAAGTATTTGGTACCGATTTCTTCGCACAATATGGAAAGCAAATTGCTCTGCAATGTCTGCAATGGTCGGTTTTTAATAAAATTAGCAATTTTTACCGCTTCTGACACAACATTTTGTAAATTATATGGCATTTTTTTTGTAGCAAACGCATTTCTGTGAAGAGAGCAGTGCACCCATTTCATATGTGGCATAATGTCTTTTAGTTTTACTATCACACCAATGTTCTTACCCGTTATCGCTTTCGATAATCGCAATGTTTTTATTAAACCCCAAGCTTTCCTTTTGTTTTGCACCAATAAAAATTTTAAAGAGTCTTTCGCCAGTTACACGATCAGGGATTGATTTGCAAAATTATGAACAATTGTTATTGGCGATTTCATTAATACGTCTCGATATTGCGTCATTCGAAACTGCTATAGTTTTCAATTTTTTTACTTCTTCCGGACTTCACATTGACCATATCAACGGCAAAATTGAAAGCTTCATGCTTTGCGCGGACAGAACTTTAGAACAAACAACACATTACGGCTTGTCATTTAAGGCAATGAATTAAGGCAGATTTTCAATATGTTTCATTATATAATCTGGTCTTTTTCTGTACTGTTTCACCAGAGGTAGATGGTGTAGTCAAAAATTTGTCCATTTTATTAATATTATTAATTTATTTTATTACCATATTGTTATTAATATATTTAACACTGAGTAAAAGAACAAATCATAGTACTTGTTTTCGTAAAAACGTAATTAACAATGAAACTCTTCGTCTTGCTCCTTTGTTTTTATTACCAAAGCGCATAGCTTGTACGAACCTGCCTAAACGCGTTTGGAACGGATGATACGTCTCGCCTGCGCGGGAGGATGGCGCGAGGTGCGCGAGCGGGTCATTTTCCAAGTGCAGGGCACAAGTTCGAGCTGGTAAAAGTAATATAAGAACAAGGGGTTACACAAATCTTATAGTTTGGTATCTGTGGCTATGTGCTACCGCTCTATTCATATGTGTATTAAATGTCAAATCGTCAATGACGGATGTAAGTGTGAATGGGCTGTTACACTTATACTGAAATTAAAAGCGGATAATTTAGTATAAATGTAACAGCCCATTCACACTTACATCCGTCATTGACGATTCGCTATTTAATACAAATACGAATAGAAGATTGGTTTTTTTTGGAATTTATAAGCCAGTTAAAAATAAAAATAATTCTTCATAAATCACGATACTGAAAAAAGGACAAATCACCACCTTGTTAACGGACCGATGTAAAACTTTGATTAAGTCAAATTTACATATTGTAATGAGGGGGTTAACATTTTTACTTAACTTTTTGGCTATTTAATGGGGCGCGACACGAAAAAGGTTGAGAAGCGAAATTATAGATGATGTAAAATTATAATCTTAGTTTCAAGCACTGTGATACAATGTTCATATCCTAAGTTTTAAAAGTGACAATTGCTTGTTAAAGAATTGTATAATGCAGAAAGAAAAATCTGTAGATGATAGATAAAACATATATATATATATATATATATATATATATATATATATATATATATATATATATATATATATATATATATATATATATATATATATTTGGCCAGTTAATAAGTTTTGACGTGGCCTTTTAACACTTTTTGGGGAATAATAACAAAATTTTATGTTCTATTGCAAAACACAAATTAAATTCCATTCCACTTTTCTTTTTGAAATAAATTTATTTTTTCACTGCTGTGTTATTTATATTTCTAAATAACCTTGGGAAGGTGTTTCAAAATGAAAATATTTTATTTTGAAAATATTTCGATGTCATATTTTAACTAGATAACATCTTGTTGAAGTATTGCAGGCTGTTGAAGCCTTGAATGGAGGAATTGTCTATCAACAGATCGTTATATTGGAGATAGCTAGGTTAACTAACTTCCTGAAAAATATTTTTAAAATAAGCTGTTTTCACGTTAACTAGGTCGGTCATCCCATAAGCCTGTCTAAATATGTAAACGGCCTCAAAAACTAAATCATAACTTGATAATATAATTAAATTCACACATTATAATTTAAAATTTTTCTCATTATACGTTTTAACAGCTCTATTAAATGCGAGCTATTTTTCTAGAAATATATTTTATTTGAAGTTTCTGTAAATTGAAATAACTGCAGTTATGAAAGAGATGATAGGGTCCTTGAGTTTTATTATATTTTCAATAAACCAACTACGTTCCAAGTATGTACGTACCCATATGTGACTGTATACCACATATTAAGTGGCAGTTAGTAACTAAACCATCAGGAATACACTTCACCAGGCCAGACTGAATGCCTGAAGACTTGGGGGAGTGTATTTGTTATTGATCCATTGGGCTGAAGAGTACGTAAACTACCGTAGGTACGATTGGGACCTTTTTTCGTTCTCTGATGGGTCTCCTTTTGGACTTACCCCAGATATGCGTAAAACAAGAGTGTGGAGACAATCTGGAAATCCAGAATGCTTGGCAATGGGTTGGGGTGGTATAACCATTAGTGGAAAAACGGACCTCGTTCGCGACCTGCGATGTTAAAACTCGCTGACATCGCAACTCGATATCATTCTTGAACCTGTTGAGGTATCATTTTCATAAAGAGTTGATACCCAATTTCGACTAATGCATGAAAGCGTACGTCCTTGTATGGCTAGGTTAGAATGTACATATCTCGAAGATCACGAATGTGAGGCTTTGCCATGACATGAGTAATTACCAAATTTTAATTCTTTTCGAGAATTTATAGGATATGCTGGTAGATGGCTTTTAAGCTATAACGTTTAATATTTGAAAATAACTTTTTGATTGTATTTTAACTGAACGGAATGATATTGGTAATTTAATATTGAGTGTATTCCGGATTTGCAGGATATAAATAAATAACCGAGGAAGTTACACATTATTCTAAAAGACACCAATTATTAATCTGATACCGAAAATAAACTAGAAGGTTATTTTCAGCGGATTTTTATCAGCAAATAATTTAATTATTCCATAACCAACTGCAAAGCTGCAAAATAAATACATACAGAAAAATAAATTTATTCTAAAATATGTTGCTACGGTATTTTAAAGATCTTAATATATAGGGTGATTTTTTTACTGCGGCCGAACTTTCAATTCAAATAAAACAATGATCAAATTATTATAGATGCCTTGAAACTATTTATTTTAAGGGAAATAACATTCAATGGCATTAATGTTTAACGGAAAATTTCGGACAACTATCCGTGGCGGCTACTTTTGACAAAGCGCATTCTGTCAGTCCAATTTTCGACCACTGTGTCAAGCAAACAAGTAATCACTCTTATGTTGCAATTGAGGTTTTGAAAAAAAAATGTCATAAATAGATAGTTCATATAATCACTTATTGATTGATTTGATAACTAATAAACTAGAATGTAAAATCGTTTTACGAAGCTATAGTCGCATAAATTAAAGTGATAGATAACAAAGTAAAAAATTGTTTTATTCGATCGTATATAAGTTTTATAACAAAACTATTTTTATTTTAATTGTTTTCTTTATAATTAAAAAATTATATCAAACTGAAAATAAATTTTGGAAACCTAGTACCGATAACGCGTCGACAGTTCCCGAAACAACCCGAGCGCTTGTGACGTCACAATGTTTATTTCCCCCTCAACATTACAGACAGCTAATACGAGTGTTTTAGTTTTTAATCAACTTGTTCTTGTTATTACCATCAGTCTATTGATACATTTATTGAAAATGTCAAATCTAATTAGTTATCGTGTATGTTTCGTACTATTCTGTACGAATACTTCAAAAACAACTGCCGAAAAAATGTTTTTAAATGTGCTGCAAGATGTTAAACGTCGAAATTAATGATTACAAGCAGTACGACGTATTAATCCTGAAACAACATCACATTTTTACAACCACCTATCATCAAATATATACAAAAGTTATTATTTATAACATTATCTCAATTTTCTATGTTTGAGTATTTATTATTTGCTGAAGCTACACAATTCGGGACATTGACTGTCTTGAATTTTTCTTAGTTTTTTATTAGTAATTAAGGTAACTGTATAAGCTTTACTCAAAACTTCATGTTCTCTATATACACGTCCTTTCACCTTGCAAATACAATTTTTGCGCTCAAATTGAACATAACCTACAGCCTTGCCTTATGTTTCTTATTTACATTTACTCTTGTTTTAAAACTCAAATTGATGCTTTAGCACCTCGAACTTCAGCTGAATCGAACCGAATGTCATTTTTAAGAACATCTTTAACCGTAAAAATATCCACACCAAGTATATAATTATAATTCGTCTTTATGAACCCTTTGTTATACATTACTGAATTAAATTAGTAACCAACAATTTTTTTTACTACACTTCAATAATTTTGATAGTATCTACACAGGTAAAAGCCATTGACAGAACTTACGTGAAAACGTTTTAACATAATGACGTTACAAACATGCCAGCCAATCGTGGAGCTTTTGTAGTCACGTGATTTTATTTAAAATTGTAAACATTTTAAATCATTTATAATTAATAGCAAAATATTTTTGAAGTTTTTGTGTCGATTATTATATATTATATTACTATATTATATTATTTACGATAACGTTTAAAAGAAAGTAAAAAAAAACGATAATTATTTTTTATTCAAAAGTCAATAATTTCTGGTTTATCAGCATGGACCAAAGATTTATCATAACCCTAAAGAAAATAATGTAAACCGAATTGTTGCCTCAATAAATAGATTGTTGCGTTGGCTGTAAGACATATGAAGCTGTCCTGTTGGAACCACTTCTTCTCCAGATCATTACTATTCAAATTCGGAATTAAATAATCATAGATCATCGTTGTGTAATGATCCCTATTAACGAATTGATAAATTTGGATTTTGACCAACACTGCTAGCAATACCGGCAATATTTTTTTGGGAACGCACATTTTGTTGTCTTGTTTTTATTTTAATAATGAGCAGCGTGAAATGCGTTCGGAATTTGTTGATAATTCATCAAATACATCGTTTGGTTGGGCGATTATGTGTACCATAAAATTCACGAACTGCTCTATAAGTTTGGTGCACAAATCACTGATTTTGATAATAAATTTCAACAATTTGAAAGCGTTGCTCTGATGTTAAACGTTCCACGAGCCTGACAAATGGCAACAATGAATAATTTTGACACTAAAGGTGCGCAAATTCACAGTTCGAGTGACGGCGACCTCTATCGGAAATTCAGACACACTAAACAAGTCACACGTTAGTTGTCCGTTAGTTTATTTTGATTTATATATTGATATATTTCCATTATTACACTCCCGTTCAACACCGGCCTGTTCTTCTGGCTTCATGGTTCGTTTAATGAATTATATTTAATGAAACCTTGAAGTTTCATTTAATTATTATTATTTTTCTATAGGCCAAACAGATATTCCGCGATAATTATAAAATGTTTTCTGGATTATGTTGACTTTTATCTGATGGAAATTCATGACATTTTTCATAAATGCTTAATGAAAAACTTTTCTCTCAAAATTTCTACTTTATTTATACATATGCATTAATACAATAAATATATAGAATACAATATATACATATAATACAATAAATACATGACGCATATAATAAATAAATTACACATACAATAAATTCATTAATACAATAAAGTGGAAACTTTGACAAAACATTTATTAGACATTTCTTCTTGTTGTTTGTCAATGTTATTGTCAATGAAACAATGAAACATCGTTTAAAAAATCACTACATAACAAATAACTATTTTGCTGCGTTGATAATTAGTAACTTGGTTGGATAAGACAGTCTGAGGGTTTTAGTTAAGCAACCTTATTGGGGAAACGTTTAGTTCCGGGGAAATAATTCCAATTAAATTATAGTTATTTATATACGACAGTAATTTTGAATGAATTTCTATCTACTTTCTAAAAATCTATTTTTAAACTCATATCCGTAATTTCGTAATATTTCTAATTTTTTGTGCTTAAAGTATCTTTTCATTTCGAAACATTTTAAAAGTTTATATTTAGATAGGTGAATCAATTCTAAACAGTCATTTACTTTTGCAGCTAATAGAATGTTTACTTGTTCAATTGATGCGTCGGATTTTCCGTTTATTCATTATTGATTGTGTTCAGAAAATATACGCAATAGTCGTAACATATTTTTAATTTCTCAGTATTTAAGTTGATAAGTTTATTGTGCGTTTTATTCTTCGGTATGTTTTTTTAATAGGTCGTGCCACGCTTTGGCCTTTTAAAAGTCTACTTTTTAAAAATATTGATATCTTATCAAGGAAAAATGAAGAGAAGCGCAGGTTGTAGATTTTTATGGGAAATATTATTGATGAAATGCAAACAACGAAAATTATTCATTTTAAATAATAATCAAATGTGTTTAACTGGTGTTTTTTAAATATTGTTGTTGCTCGAAGAGATTTACCACTAAACACCAAATCACTTCTTTTTCTTGACTTGCGTTTCTTCGAGTTTAGTGTTTTACACCGAAGGTTTAAAATCATTTGGTACTTTTATAGCCACAAATTAACTTTTTGTTTAAATGCCATGGTCAATACACAAAATTACAGATATTGGTCTGACATTGGTCTAATCCTTGTTCAGCTGAAGAAAGAAGACAAAATAATCCAAAAGATAACGTATGGTATGGAATCTACATCAAATAAGTGATCGTGCGGAAGTATGTTCATGAACTGCTGCCAGAAAGATGTATAGGAAGAAGGGGAGTGGCCTTCTAGGTCGTCTGACCACACACCTTTAGACTTTCTTCTGTGGGATTTCTTAAAAACCAAAGTATACATGATAACGTGATGACAGTTCGGAACGAGACTCTGAGGTGATCGGACGTGTTTTGTCTGGTCACCATGGGGACAGATAGCAGTGTCGGTTGGTAGTCTCGGTCGCCGACGTACAGATCTGGCCAAGGGAGCGGACAACCCCGAAGTGTCGTTTCCGCTAGACGGTACTTCAACCCTAACCAAGAGAATAAGTCTTAGCCACGAAGTTGGTGAAGAACGAAGCACCGGGACCGGCAGCAACACCAAATCCTTCTTGCCCGGACTCGCTAACAAGGAATAAACAGTGTAATACTGTAAGCAGAGGATGGACTCTGTGATGGTCGGACGCGTTGCGAGCGCGCTGGCCATCGTGGGGGCAGACGTCCATGGCTGTTGACCGTTCCAGCAGCGGGAGTCCGAACTGGATTAGGGGGCGGGCACCCCCGAGGTTCGTCACGCAAGACGCGCGGCGACCTCAAACCTAACCAAGAGAATAAGCCTTAGCCCCGAAGACGGTGAAGATGTAACGCACTGGGACCGACAACAACATCCAGTCCGTCCATTCTGTGCTACCAACAACATCAAAACAAAACCATTAACACCGGTATAACATCAAGAAAACAAAAAAGAGAACATCAAGAAAACAAAAAAGAGAATAACAAAACAAAATAGAACAGAATAACATCAAGAAAACAAAAAAGAATATGCCAAAACACCACAGACACGAAGAAGAACCGAACAGTACACCAGTTCATTCAAAAAATCCAGCGTCAACGACCAGCGAACCAACCAATCGATCTACGAATAAACTTCCACTGGACTCGACCCTCGCGGGTCGTTTCCGGAGCTGTAATCACTATCACTTCGGTCGATTAATCTCGACCAGTACCGTATGGTATTAACCGCGCCGAAAGGACGGCGCATAAAAACCCAGATTGCGACTGACGCGAAACAGTCGTAATCGATAACAAGAGAACAAAAGTAAGGGCCTCAGGGTCAACTTGACACACAGGACAAGCAGTAGTAGTAGTAGATAACGTGATGAACTGAAACAATTAATTCGATGAGAAATTAATAACATTACGCCCAATATGTTGGAAAATCTTAGTAGTAATATTGTTAAAAGATTTCATTAATGTAGATTACAAAGCGGGCACCAGTTTGAGCATTTTTTAAAAAATAATCATTGATTAGTTTATAAAAGTTATTTTTTATTGTTATTCTAAGCTAGTTTCTTTTAGCAAAAAATGTTGTATTGCTGTTGAATAATAATTGATTTCTAAAAGGGCTATTCCAATAAAGAAATGTGACATGTTTACGATACCACTGTCACAAAATCAAAAAATAAAATTAATGATAAATAAGAAAATTAAAATTTGTTTTATTTAATTTGTAAAATAAACTCACACAGTAACTGATAAATCAGGCAATTATTTAAATATATCTAGCTTTTATTTTAGAGAAATTAGCGATTATAATACCTTTTCAGCATAAATAAGGCCATTTCTTCCAAATTTAACAATGTTAACAAAATGCCAAGTTTCTACTACGTCAATTTATCATTTGGTAGAAATAATTAAAGTAAATCAGTATTTGTTAACTTAAATAAGCACACATTTTTTTAACAATTAATTAGATATAATAAGTGAATAATTTTCATTTAAAAAATTGAATAATTTAAATTTTATAATTTAAAATCAATTATAAACAATAAATATCGATTATTCAGAAAAATTCACATTTCAATTTAAATAACTCACGATCCTTACGGAGTTTCCAAAAATTGATTAATCAAAATTTATAGGAAATGGAATGACTTTATAGGAAATGGATGAAAGGCTGATTAATATTTTTCGATAAAATTGATAGTATCGTCGAAAAGATTTAAACAATTTAAAAATTTATTATGCATTCAACTTTAGCCTCAAATAACTTTTGAAAAAGTAAATTTATCGAAAATGTATAACGTTTTTTGAAGAACGTTCAATTTCCTATAACGATATGTAATAGAATTTCCGTAATGTTTCGCTGAAGAGCTACATGTTATTTTTAATGGGAAATTGAAATTTGCGATGCGGCACCTCTTAATATTTTAATATTAATATTAAGAGCTCTAAGTTTGACAGTACTTTTTTTCGTTATTTCTAATAATGTTTTCGATATATATATATATATATATATATATATATATATATATATATATATATATATATATATATATATATATATATATATATATATATATATATATATATATATACAGTTTGGGTCAAAATAGTAAGAGTGTAAAGTATCACTGAAAAAATACCACTATTTAATGTATCATTACTGTACGATTCCAGTTATCTTATATTTATTATTAGTACAATACCTTGTCATTTACCAGTTGAATATAATATTGGAGACTTATTTGTTTAATTTATTTTATCAGGTTAATATTTTTTGACGATAATAAAAACTTTAGATGACAAAAAAAAGAGTGGTTTATAAATTGTTTGCTCTTCGTTCATTGTTATCGAAAATATTTTAATATCTGTGGTATAGATTGTCCATGCATCTACACAGTTTTAAATGTTACTATGGGTCGCGCAAAGCATTGTACTCCAGAAAAGAGGCGTCTAATATTGCAGTTATGGAGTCAAAACAAAACTTATAAATTTATTTATCATCTACCGAAGCGATCTGAATGCGTTATTGCTAAACTTTTAAAGGAGGAAAAATTAATAAATATATCACCAGAAACACGAGGTCGCCCAAGAAAAACTAACAAAAGATTGGATTAATGTATTGTACGAGAGGCGCGGAAACACCCATTTTCCACTTCGTTTGAAATTAAACGGAAAATTGATCTACAAATCAGTACACGGACAATTCGTAGACGATTAGTAGAGATGGATTTTCATGGAAGAATTGCAAGAAAAGTAATACATTCAAGTAAAAAAATATTCAGCATAGATTAAGTTTTGCCAGATTTAACTTAAACGAAAATTACAGCCATAATTAGAAAAAACATTTTATTTAGTGATGAAACAAAAATAAATCTTTTTGGGTCAGATGGGAAACGGTACGTTAGGCGATATAAGAATGAACAATTAAATCCACGAAATACATTAGGAATAGTAAAGCATGGAGGAGGAAATATTAAACTGTGGGGTTGGTTTTCCTCCAATGGTGTAGGTCCACTATATTGGATCAAAGATACCATGACCAAACAAACCTACATGGAAATATTTGAAAAAATTATACTTCCTTATGCCGAAAAGAATATGCCGCTAAAGGGGATCTAACAGCAGGATAACGATCCCAAACATACCGTGCAAGTAGTGAAACGATGATTTCTCGCAAATAAGATTGAAGTGTTGCCCTGTCCGTCGCAATCTCCGGATTTAAATCCAGTAGAAAATCTTTGGCAACATTTAAAAAAAGGCATTGCTAATAAAAAAATATCAAACAAAAATATGTTATGGGAAGAAGTCAAGAGAACTTGGTATTCTATACGGGTTGAAACTTGGCAGCAGTTAATAGATTTTATTCCAAGGAGTTGCTGAGTTATGGTTAAACAGAAATGATATTCTAGTAAAGACTAATATTTTATATTTATTAAGTTTGTTAATAAGCATTAGTTTTCACAGTTTAAGGCTATAAGTGATATACTCTTATTTTTTTTAACAGAAAAAAAGCACATATTTTTTGATAGTTGTAGTAACTTTTGAAACACTAGGATAATATTTTGTTTTATCAATATTTTTTGCATCAGAACACGTTACGTAAAGTTAATAATATAATAATTGTGTAATAAATTCGTTAAACATATTAAAATAAAATGTTTATATTCAGCATTCATACTCTTATTATTTTGACCACAACTATATATATATATATATATATATATATATATATATATATATATATATATATATATATATATATATATATATATATATATATATATATATATATATATATATATATATATATATATATATATCCACAACTATACCCACACCTATATACCACAACTATATATATATATATATATATATATATATATATATATATATATATATATATATATATATATATATATATATATATATATATATATATGTATGCATTGGGTTTTTTCCGGAAGTACATCCGGTTGTCGAATTGGCCCCTGTCGGGAGCTTGTAGACGTTTCGTCAAAATCTCATTTGGCATCTTTGGTGCTTACTGTCGCTAGGTTCGTGACTGACTGATAGTCCGAAGATGCCAAATGAGATTTTGGCGAAACAAGTCTGCAAGCTCCCGATAGAGACCAACTCGACAACCGGATGTACTCCCGGAAAAAACCCAATACATGTTTTTCCATCCGTGAAACAGTACGCAAATATATATATATATATATATATATATATATATATATATATATATATATATATATATATATATATATATATATATATATATATATATATATATATATATATATATATATATATATATATATATATATATATAATATAAATATATATATATATATATATATATATATATATATATATATATATATATATATATATATATAATAATTCGTGGAAAATTCTGGAAAAGACTATCTCTAAAATTCCTTCTAACCATGTAAAAATACTGTTGGGTGATTTCAACGCCCAACTAGGGAAAGAAAAAAAGTACAGGAAAACAGTCGGCAGTTTTCCCGCTCATAAATGGACTAACCATAATGGTAGAAGATTGGTTGAACTATATTCGCAGTTTAATCTAAAAATAATGTCAACACATTTTAAGAAGAAAATAACAAAACAAAAGACCTCGAGGTGCCCAAACACGTACATAGGTGAATTTCAAATTGACTATTATAAAGAGATTTTGAATGTTCAAGTCAGGAAAGGAGCTAACATAGACACGGATCACTACTTGACTAGAATCAAACTTAGCTTAAAACCTCGAAAACTTATTCAAAAGAGACTGCTAATACCAAAGTTCGACCCAACGAAAATAAAACCAGCCCTAACAGAAGAGCTTGATAAACAACCAGCACAGAACTGGCAAGAATTGAAACAAAAAATTATTAAAACAGCCTTAAAGTTGGTCCCTTTACAAAAACGTAGAAAACATCCATGGTGGGATGAAGTTTGCGAGCAAGCAGTATTAAGCCGAAGTAAAGCATTCAAAGATTGGAACAGTCAAAAAACAGCAATAATCTATAACATCTTTTTCCAAGTAAGAAAAGAAACATCGAAGCTAATTAGACAAACTAAAAGAAAATATGAAAACAATCAACTTAATGAAATAGAAAAAGATTTCCAAAAAAATAACACCCGAAACTTTTACAAAACATTTAAACTAAATTAACAGGCTATCAACCCCAAAGTCTTTGCTTCCAAAAGGAAAACGGACAATTAGCTCTAAATAACCAAGAGAATTGCAAAGAACTTGGGAAATATTTTGAACAAATGCTAAACTGTCCTGAGCCTTTAAACAAATTACCAACACTAAACCCTAAACAAACAAACCCAGATTCATTACCACCGAATGAAGATGAAATAATTAGGCAAATCAAGCGGCTTAAAAATAACAAAGCTTCTGGTGAAGATGGAATTACTGCTGAACTTTTGAAATTCGCTGGTCCAGGTACAATCAAGGAAATAACCAAAATTCTACAAGAAGTTTGGCGAACCGAACGGATTCCGGAAGATTGGAAAGATGCTTTAATCCATCCACTACACAAGAAAGGAGATAGAACGGATGTAAACAACTACAGAGGGATATCTCTTCTCCCAGTTTGTTACAAGATTCTATCTCAATGTCTACTAGACAGAGCACAAGGACAGTTGGAACCTAAAATTGGTGAATATCAAGCAGGTTTTCGACCGGGCAGATCCTGCCCTGAACAGATCCTGAATCTAAAGTTGATCGTAAGACATCAAAAACTGTACAATAAAAATCTCGTCTGTACATTTGTGGATTTCAAAAAAGCATATGATTCTATAGACCGCGAATCTTTATTCCGAATCTTGAAAGAACAAGGACTAGATCTGAAAACGCTGGCAATTATTAAAGTAACATTAACTAACACAAGGTCAAAAGTTAAATTCATGGGTGACATCTCAGAGCCCTTCGAAATTAAAACTGGAGTGAGACAAGGAGATGGACTCTCGCCACTCTTATTTAACTGTGTTCTAGAAAAAGTAATACAGGAGTGGCGTGAAAAAAAGTCGGCCCTGAATATTGACCAGCCCATTAAACTGGGGAGAACCAACATCAAAATTGATTGTCTAGCGTTTGCTGATGATCTAGCAATTTTGGCACAGAAACAAATTGAAATCCTAAAAGAAATAGCAGAAAAGGTAGGACTCCAAATTTCCTTTGAAAAGACACAATACATGACCTGCAACAGACTAAGAACACCATTTCTAAAAACAAAATCTGGTAACATCAGACGAGTCTCTCAATTCAAATATTTGGGTGAAATAATCATGGAAAATGGGTAGGACAAAGCGGCCAATAAGCTCATTTTGAATAGAAAGAGGGACATCGAGGACATTGAAAAGAAGGAAAGAAAAATCATAAGAAAAATCCTAGGCCCCAAACAAATAAATAGCACAACATACCGACTTCGAGAAAACCAAGAAATCAAACAATACACAGATATACATAGCGATATGAGAAAAAGAAGACTTAAGTTTTACGGACCCATCAAACGGATGAATCCGGGTAGGCTAACTAGACAAATAGTCGAATTTTATGGAAATAGGAGTAGAGCTAAAGTAGAAATAATTAAATGGATTGCTGCAATTAAAGAGGACCTAAGATCAGCAAATATTACACAAAGTGAAATTCAGGATAGAGGCTGTTTCAGACACAAGGTTGACGTTTGGAAGGTTGGCCAGAGAGAAAAATGTAGGAAGACTGGAACAACTTGGTCTGACGAAAGAAAAAAAGCTCATAGCGAAAGAATGAAATTAGTATGGGCGCAAAGGAAGGCTAACAACAACAAACGCCTCTAATTGTACTTCGCTTGGTCCACCCGGGCCCATACGTGAATAATAATAATAATAATAATAATAATAATATATATATATATATATATATATATATATATATATATATATATATATATATATATATATATATATATTTTTTTTTTTTTTTTGTTTTTCATTACGGTACGATCAAACGTGATCATTACTGGATCACATCAAACATTTCGCTTTGACTGTTGGTACATGAATAAACGTTGACTGATGATTACATTAACAATAATAAATTACCGTTTGGTTTAGTTTAACGTTTATATATAGGAACACGAAAGGGACTGTCTTCAAATTTAGATGGGAAAAGTTTGGTAAAATCAACCTTACCATTTATGTCTTCTTCAAATTGAAGTATTTGAATAATAAAACATTTATTACTTTGGAATAATATTTGTTTAAAACGCTCTGGTAACATAACATTTTCTATTTTCACTTTAATAACTTTAATAAATTACTAAAACAAAATTTCTATATATCTAGTCATAGATGATGTTTAGAAAAGCAAACCAAATATAATGTTAGTGATGAAAATCATTTAAATATAATACTTACTGTAACTAGGTGCTTATTTCAGATAAATGTGGTAATAAAATTTAATATTTTTAGAATATATGTTTAATATCATATTTAGTACGCATAAAAATAATATTTTTACTCATTTTTGTTAAATAACAAGGTCAACATATAACACATACATAATAATTAACAGCGAGATAAGAATAATGGTAATAACAAATTTGTTTTGAAGTTTAAGAACGGTTTCGTGGTTGTACATATTGAGTTTTGTTAAAGTGTAAGCTCAGAAATATACTTTTTTCTTGTTGTTGATAAAAATAATGTGTTATTTAATACGAGTTGTTTTATTAATACAAGTACAATTTGATACATTCTATACCTCACATTTCTACCATAAAACAAATCGGTGTATTTGTAAATGTTGATAGCCAAGGAGGATGTCGTTTTGTTGGTTAAAGAGGAGAAACATAAAGCTACAAAATTACATTTTATTTTTCCAAAAAAAAAATGCGGTTTATGGATGTTTAAAGCCGGATTCCAGTTTTATTTAAGTTCTAACATATAAGAAATCATATATCTAACTGAGGTAGCCGATACTTGATGGAAATTCAATTACAATTCAACTACAACATTCAATATTGTAATTTCGTATCTGAAAAAGGCACTGTGTGTCTAAACAACTATTATTCAAGTTTTTTAATATAGTGGAAATTTTGATACAAGGGTTTCTATTTGTATACCCGGAATAATAAATAAAAAAAAATTATCATTGAAAATGGTTTTATTGTTTTTCAAAATATTGTCCGCGATGATCGAAACACTTTCGCATACATTTGGTCCAATTTTCATAGCACTTTTTCCATTCTGATTGAGGTATTTCCAAAACATGTATTTTGAATGCATCAACCGCGTTCTTCTGGCGACGTAGTTTATTCTTTACGGAGAGGAACAAAAAGAAATCATTGGGTGCCAAATTAGGACTGTACGGTGTATGACTCATCAATTCGATGTTTTGGCTGGTTAAATATTGAGGTATTCGGTTCGTTTTCGTATGAAAACTTGCGCCGTCATGATGAAGAACGATCCTGCGTCGCTGGTTGTTTTTTCTTATTTCTTCAAAAATTTCTGGCATACAAATGATTGTATCCCATTCAGAATTGACCGTTCTAAGATTCTCCAGTGACACTGTAGCCACATGCCTATTTATCCCAAAAAAAAAAACAGTTTCATTTTGAAAGACCCATACAATCGACTGCTGTTTACTTTCGGGCTCATACGCTTATATCCAAGATTCGTTACCTGTGAAGATTTTATACACGGCTTTTCATGTAATACGATTGTATTTTTTAAGCTTTTCTTTCCACCTATCGACACGAGCCTTTTTTTAAGCGATTGTTAAATTATGTGGAATCCGACGTGCACAAATCTTTTTCACGCCTAAATATTCATGTAAAATCTTATATATGCTGGTCATACTAATGCCTAGGGATTAGATGTTGATAGTTTATATATCAAATGTATCATTTTAGTTTATTTTTGCTTTAAAAATCATAGTAAACAATCAAACAACGCAGCATTAAATCTATCAGTGTATACCTGTTATTGATTAAACTAATTCACATTGCTTTGGAATATACAGCATAACTACTTTTCATTTTTATTACTGCTTAAAAATAACGAAAAGGAATTAATAAAAATGAGGATAAATGATGGTGTTAATAATTAGTCATTTAAAGTAGTTTCATTAGTTATTTGAAATACTTATATATACTTATTTTATATACAAAAAAACCCAATTTTTTTACACCTATAATTAATGTACGTAAACATTTTCATTGAGAAGCTTGATTAGGATTTTATGTTTTCAAACGGGAATATACCAAAGGGCTGGGCAAGTATTATGTTTTGAGGCCAATTTTTTTCGTGATATTTGTGACAGATTGGGTTTGGTGTTGTGTAGTGCAGACGTGCAAGTTATATCCATACTAAAAGAACACAGTGAAATCATTGTAATTTAGATTTAAAAAATAATGAGTGTAAGTTTAATTATTGCAACTCGACTGTAATGCCCGAGGAGCTCTTAATTTTATTTGACTGCTCTGAACTATTTTTTATAGCGATTTTTGAAGGAAAAGGTTTACATAAGTAAGTTCCAAGCCACACAGCAACTGAAGGACATCATCTATGCTGAAATCGCTGCTTTAATAATAGATAACACATCAATCAATAAGTTCCCGGTCTGCAATATAGACGACATCATTTACGAAAAATCCTTAGCAGTGATCGATTATCCGAACCTTCAAATGTCATCTGTCAAAATTTTATGACATTCTGTCCAATAGTTTCTGAGTTATTGTGCTTTAAGTGACACGAAAAAAATTCGTGTGCTGATTTAACATTGATGAAGAAAAATTTCGTTGAAGCAAAATAACGGTTTGATAAACATTACCTGGACTTTGCCCCAGCAAAATCAACCATAATTGATTGGTATGCTGAATTCAAATGTGGCCGTACAAGCACCCATGATTCTGAACGCTCTGGACCTCTAAATGAGGTGGTTATACAATTCAATGTCAGAAAAAATGACAAAATGATTTCGCAAAACCGTAAAGTAGAGTTGCAGGAGATGCAGCTGATATCATGAAGACGTCGAAAGAAAGTGTCTACACTATTTTGTATGACCATTTGGGAATGGGTAAATTGTTATCGAAAGAGCTCTGTTTTTGCTTACCGTGTTGATTCAGAGTAAATATTTGGAGCTATTTAAGCGAAATAAAAAGGGTTTTTATGCGGTAAGTGACAATTAATGACATGTGGATCCATCCCTACACTCTGGAGTCAAATCGGCAGTCAGCTTGTTCGACAGCAGCCCGTCAAAGTCGTCCAAAGCGATCAAAAACCACAACCTCGACAGGCAAGATTATTGCCCCTGCATTTTGGGATGCGCAAGGGATATTGTTCATCGATTATCTCGAGAAAGGTAAAGTCATCCATAGCGAATATGACATAGCGTTATTGGTGCATTTGAAGGACGAGATCGCAAAAAAGGCTCCACATGAATAAATAAAGTGCAATTTCACCAAGGCAATACACCGTATCATAAATCGTAGGCAACGATGGCTAAATAGCATGAATGACACTTTGAATTGCTTTCCCATCCACCGTATTCTCCAGATCTGACCCCCAGCACAAATTTCGCTCCAATGAAGAGGTAATTGTCGAAACTCAAGGACATTTTGAAGGCAACGAGAAATCGTTCTCAAAAAAAGTGTAGAAATGTTGGAAAGGCGTTGGGTGTGATTATATTGTTCCTCAAGGAGAATATATTGATAAATAATGTGGAAATTTGCAAAAAAGGTTTGTTTTATTTGTCAAATTGTGGACTTACCGATCGATATGTTATGTTAAAAAAGTTATGGCAATTGCGTTAAACAGGACACAAAATTGTATTGCTGCTGATGGCTCACAATTGATTTACAGAATTTTCAAAAATTAGTTCATCCAAAATTTAAAGACGAAGTAAAGATATTATAGAAAAAAAAGCTTTGTTTGTTTCTTTTAAAAGTTATAAATCATTAATATATTGAGTAAGTAATTAAGTAATTTTACATGTTTTTTTTTTCTGGGAATTGCTAGAACCCTTACTCAGACTGTTTTTTTGACATATTTAATAGCGGATAATGGTTGAAGTCTTAACAAATTTACTGGTTAAGTTAACAAGCTTGGGAGCTTGTTTTTAAGAACGTACTTTGATCAAAATTACTTTGCTTTTGAAGACAAAATTTAAAACAGTAAAAAAAGGCTTAATTATGGGCCGCCCCCTAAGCCCTTTACTTGCAGAAATTTTTGTGAACAATATTGAGGGGACAATTTTCAAAAACAAAATTAGTGAACAATGTTTATGTTGGTACCGATATGTTGACGACATTTTGACATGCTTCACGGGTACTAAGAGACAGTTCGATGCAGTATTAATATATCTAAATTCCATCCATAAAAACATCATTTTTACAGCCGAAATGGAGACCAACAATTCAATAACGTTTTTGGATCTAACGATTTCTAAAAATTCGAATTAGCAGTCGTTTTCGATTTTCCATAAAGCTTCTCACACTGATATCATGATTCATAATACATCCAACCACCCACAACAACATAAACGGGCAGCCTACTATAGCATGATACATAGTTTAATCAATGTTCCTCTAAATCCAGATAACTACAAAATAGAATTAAACTTAATTAAGCAAATTGCGGTTAGCAACGGCTATCCAGTTTCAATAGCTGATAAAATAGTCTCTGAAAAACAGAAAAATAAAGCTCTTTCGGAAGCCTACCCTAGGATTAAAATTAAAGAATTTGGATTTAAAACTCTTTTTTATTATGGACACATATCTGAAAAATTATTGCATTATCGCAATCGATTATTGCATTGTCGCAGTTTCACTTCAAAAATATCTTAACAGCATTCATTTAAATGTAGCCTTTAAAACCAACAATTCTTTAGGAAAAATTTAAAAAAACTGTAAACAAAAAACAGGGAAAGACAATAAATTAGGCGTCTACCAAATGAATTGTGGCTCGTGCAATACATTTAATATAGGACAAGAGGTAGATTATTTAAATTCAGAATTGCAGAACACAAGCGCAGCTAGCTAATTATTAAAATGTACTCAAACTACGTGGAACATCTTGTTAATAAAGAAAAACATACATTTAATAATGATTTTGAAATCTTACACATAGAAAATAAGGGTACTAAACTGAATTTACGAGAATATTTGGAAATAAACTATCACAAATACACAGATGTATATATATATATATATATATATATATATATATATATATATATATATATATATATATATATATATATATATATATATATATATATATATATATTTATTATATTTATATATATATATATATATATATATATATATATATATATATATATATATATATATTTTATTATATTTATATATATATATATATATATATATATATATATATATATATATATATATATATATATATATTATATATATATATATATATATATATATATATATATATATATATATATATATATATATATTTATTTATTATATATATATATATATATATATATATATTTATTTATTATATATATATATATATATATATATATATATATATATATATATATATATATATATATATATATATATTTAAAAAGCTTCTGGCAGAAAAAAACCCAGGTCGCCCTGCAGCAACCACCGGCAACCTGGTCGGCGTCTGTTCACCCAGAGAGCGTAGCCGTACACTACGCTCCAGGAACTAACAATCCCTGGTTCTAAACTCTGAGTGGAATCACTGGATCCATAAGCTTATAAGCAACCATGACTCGTGCAAGTAATAACAATGATACCCCAGGTGGTAACCAATCCACCCGTCGACAGACGGCAACCGGGTGTTCGGATTCTGGCGAACCTGGACTTCCACGATCTCAAAATAAGTCGGAGCTTTCAATGTGCAAATTTCCCCATAAAACGCCTACATACATTGGCACCTTCAACATCAACACGCTGATACAACCAGGAAAACTTCACAACCTAACTTCAGAACTTGACAGGCAAAATATACTTGTGCTTGCCCTACAAGAAACACGTATCACAGATGAGGACACGGCAGGCTATCGGAACTATCGTATATTCAAAAGCAGGGCAGACCAACGAGTCGCCAGGGGTGCTTCGCTTCTGGGCATGGCTTTTGTGGTACATAAAGGGATAGTTTGCTCTATTAAGGAAATCACGCCCATAAACAATAGACTAATGACAATGCACATACAGTGCGCCAATAAAAATTACACTATGATCAATGTACATGCCCCCACAAACGGAGACAACAAGAAAAACCCCAAGTCTACAGAAAAATTCTGGGCAACACTAGAGAAGGTAATGGCAAATGTCCCAAAGGATGACATCAAAATTTTACTCGGCGACTTTAACGCACAAATAGGTAGAGAAAAAATCCATCAGAAAACAATAGGCAAATTCCCCGGTCACAAATTTACCAATAAGAATGGCACAAGACTCATCGAACTATGCCAACAAAATAACCTTAAGATTATGTCAACATCCCTAAGAAAATCTCCACGAAAACAGACACAGAAACAGACATGGAGATCGCCTATTCAACAGATTGGAGAATTCCAGATAGACCACGTGCGATACCCACAACAAAGAGAGATCCAAGATGTCCAAGTCCGCAGGGGCGCGAACCTTGACTCAGACCACTACCTAACACGAATCAATGTCAAGTTCACCTCAAGGAGAATTCATCACAAGAAAGCACATCTACAGAAATTCGATACAAAAAAGATCAAGGAATACAACATAACAGAGGAATGGGAAAAGGAACAAGCAGATACATGGAAAAAATTCCACCAAAAAATTACTCAAAAAGCACAGGAACTGATTCCATTGAAAAAGAACACAAAACACCCTTGGTGGGACTCGGAATGCGAAAGTGCATTGCAGCGACGCAAACGAGCATTTCAAGAGTACAACACTAAAAAATCTCCGGAAAGTCAACAGCTTTGTTGAAACAGGCCGCAAAGATTATCAGGCAAACTAAGAGGAAGTACATGAAGGAACAACTGGACTCTATAGAGGAGAATTTCCGCAATTATAACAAGTGAGACTTTTATAGGACTTTTGCAAGAGAAATCAGTGGATACACACCACAAAATCTTTGCTTCAGAAAGCGGAATGGGAGATTAGAGCTAATCAATTGGGATAATTATCAAGAGCTGGCACACTATTTCTCTGATCTCCTCAATTGCCCTGAACGCGGCACAAAATTCCCCAAGGAATTGTATCCATACCCACTCAGAATCACCTCCACCAACACAGGAAGAAATCCACAGGCACATATGCAAACTAAAGAATAACAGGTTATCCGGTGAAGATGGTATCACCGCGGAACTATTGAAAAACCTCGGACCAAATTCACTGCAGGAACTTACGCAAATTATCACGAATATTTGGCAAACAGAAAAATTACCAGATGATTGGAAATGTGCTCTTATCCACCCGCTGCACAAGAAGGGAGATAGAACAGATGTGAACAACTACAGAGGAATCTCTTTACTACAAGCCACCTACAAAATCCTCTCAGCATGCCTTCTCTCTCCAGAGAACACAAGAACAATTAGAACACAAAATTGGCGAGTACCAGGCAGGCTTTCGCCCTGGTCGCTCATGCACTGAACAAATATTTAACCTAAAAACTGTACTAAAATACAAAGCTATCAGGAACGTCCCAATCATCTGCATGTTCGTGGACTTCAAGAAAGCATACGACTGCATCGACCGAAAATCTCTCTTCAACATCCAAGAAGAACAACGACTCGACCCCAAAACACTACGATTAATCAAGCAGACACTGACTGACACAATCTCTAAAGTAAAATTTATGGGAGAAATTTCCGAACCCTTCCTGATTAAAACTGGAGTACGTCAAGGAGATGGGTTATTCCCACCCCTCTTTAACCTGGTTCTGGACAAAGTCATAAGGGAATGGGAAAAAGAACTGAAAAATCAAGGACACTGGAAACCAATACGACTCGGACGATCCAACAACAACATAGAACTATCATGCCTGAATTTCGCCGATGACCTAGCCATACTCACAGACAATGAAAAAAGAGCAACCAAACAGATCGAAGTCCTCAAGGAATATGCAGAGAAAGTTGGCCTACAAATCTCCTTTCAAAAATCCGAATTCTTCTGCTCAAAATTAGATGTTCAAAATTTGAACATCAAATACGGCAAAATAAATAGGGTCACTCACTTCAAATCCTCGAGATCCTCGAACCCACAGGAGGAGAGAAGATAGCACAGAAGACTCGATTACAGAAGATGAAGAGGTCATACGGCAATACACACAATATCTACAATTAGATATGCCTATCTACAGACGCAAAAATAAGACACTACAACACGGTAATCAAACCAGAGGTACTATACGCAAGCGAGACACTTACACTTCATACAAAAACCGGCATAAAAAACATACTAAAAGAAGAGCGCAAACTTATGAGGAAAATTCTCGGTCCAAAACTGACAGAAGAAGGATACAGACTACATTCTCGAAAGACCACAGAGAGAATGTCCAACGTAGCGGCGGACATAAGAAAAAGAAGGTTGAAATTCTATGGACATATCAGTGGACTCCCACCGACAAAACTCATCAACAGAATTCTTACATACATACAAGGGGTTAAGTCAACAGTACCTTGGATCACACAAGTCAGAGCTGATCTGGGAAAGGCACAAATAGGTCCGACAGAGATTGAGGATAGAAGAACGTACAGAAATAAAATACATATGTGGAACGTTGTATCAGAGAGGAGATCGGGAAGAAAGTGGACGGATGAGAGAAAGAGAATCCTCGGAGAAAGGATGAGAGAGGTGTGGAGGATCAGAAGGAACACTTGAAAATGAGTCAGAATGCTTTGCGTGATCCAACCGGGTCTATACGCACCTAATAATAATAATAAAAACACAATAACGAAACGCGTTATGTTTTAGGGAAAGATATAAGTGGAAATTAGATAACTTTGTTTTATTTATACAATTGAAATATTAGTGGGACACTCCTTCCAATGTAATACTTGTAAGTACTGCTTTTCAGAACCATAATTTCTTTAGAATCTGAATGAAATACGAAATTATACAATAAAATTTATTTTTATTAAATTTCTTCATTATCGGCTTGGAAACAAATCGCAATTGAACAAGTTTAGAATATAAACAAATTTCCAAAATTTTGCTTTTTTATTGGCAACTAGTCAAATGTATTTCCGTCTATGTTTCTCACTTATCTTTTTATTTTTCATTTGAAAAGGAACATGAATCTGTTTACATAAACTGAAAAATCATTTTACATCAAAGGTGATTATTGTCATCTATTTTCGTTTGTAATTTACAGAGCGTATGGTTTGTCCATTTTCTCCAACGTTCATACATATTGTGCTAAGATAACAGTAATGTCTCGGATATAAATGACGTTTTAAATACACGCCCCATTATTGTACGCAAACAGTGCTTATCTAACTTTAGAATTTCCTGGATTTATGCCGACATAATAATATGTTTTACATAGATTATCGCGGTATTGACGTAATTCAATACATGTTAAGTAAGCCAATAGCCAAAAGTTGAAAGATAATACGATACGAGAAGACGAATATAGTATACAGTATTTTAAATATTAATTACGATGCATATTATCAGCTTGTAATTAAAATGAATGAAGTGTGTCTCGTATGAGTTACGTTACTTATATAGAATCAAAAGATCCACTTTATCGGTAAAAAGTTCGTTCAGTTTTTTAGTGTCACTTTTTTCGACTAATTCTTCAATCATCTTTTAATATTTCCTTTATCAGTAAATGTTTTTTCATTTAGGATATTCTGCAACGATACAAATACCGCGAATATGCATGATCAGGTAAACTGTAGGGTGTTAAGTACTTTCGAAAATTTTACCACCGATTTTTCACGTCATTTTAAAGAAAAATGTTCCTAAGGGGCGAAAAACCGAAAGGTTTCCGAGAAAAATTGCAACGTTACTAAATCTAAACTACAAATAAGCTTAAAAACAATAAAAACAATACAATTGTTAAAACAATAAAAAGAGAATAATATTATACATCAGCCAATGCTGATCAGTAATATCAGCGGCAACATCGGAAATATTGTTATTAGAACATTGCGACAACAATTATTTCGGTGTAGGTCAGTGCTCGCATTTAAGTTTGATTTATAACTAAAAATATATTATGTCCGCGAATATCACGATATGCTTTGTATATATATGGACTATTTTTACGTCTTTGAACTGCGTCCAAAGAGACAACAGTAGTCAAGAGTTATACAGCCCCGACCGTTGGGTTCCACAATCTTATGTGGAACGCACAACAACCTGCGTCTCCACCATAATTAGCATTGGTTAGTTTTTTGACCGGGAGGAAGCCCCACCCATCCCTTACATTGGCGGGTACATGTTTTTTCTGTTGGTGGTTAGACTCATCAGAGTACCGACATATGCTCTCTCGCCAAGAATAGGAAGTCTCTCTCCACAATCAAACAAACCATATTTTCGCCGACTTCTCGTCGGTTGGCGTATACATGGAGTTTTTTTGACTTCTTTGGACTGCGTCCAATGGGACAACAGTAGTCAGGAGTTATACACCCCCGACCGTTGGGTTCCACAATCTCATGTGGAACGCACAACAACCTGCGTCTCCGCCATAATCAGCATTGGTTAGTTGCTTGACCGGGAGAAAGCTCCACCCATCCCTTACATTGGTGGGTACATGTTTCGTCTGATGGTGGTTAGACCCATCAGGGTACTGACATATGCTCTCTTGCCAAAAATAGGGAGTCCCTCTCTACAATCCTCTCTCTCCACATCTCTCCCTTTCCACAATGTAACTCGCGAAGTCGGCGAAAACATGGGTTGTTTGATTAGTTGGTTATTTGATCTCCCAAACGCCTCACACTGTCCACATATAGTATTTGACTACGGAGGGAATGTTGAGAACACAACTCTACTTTAGTAAAAGAAAACAGTATCATAACAGCATCATAACAGGATATCGGTTTATGAATTTGATATCCCAACCAGCGAACAAACGTCGGAATGGCGTTTTGATAACAAACTAAAATCCAAGAAACAAAAACTCGTTAAAATAGCTGGAAAAGCAAAGTTTTTTAAGATTACTATTTAGAAAATAGGCTTTCAAGAAATAAAATTTCTTGGATTTCTAATATAATGGAATTGCTACAAAAATACTTTTCTTGTCATTCACGGTCTTGAAAAATATTTGAAACAAAAAATAATTGCAATACAAAATAAATCGAAAATACCATTTATAAAATAATGTGGTCAAAAAAAGAAGAGTGCTGAAGTATATTGATAACTTTGGTACACATTTTATCAGAAAATTGTTTGATTGGTGTTGTTAGTGTAAGTTGTCTGTCTATACAAACATTTTAAAAACACTGGGTCGGACTAAACATTGTACTAACGAAGAACGCCGTTTAATTTTACAATTGCGAGAACAGAAAAAAATCTTATCAATTTTTTCGTCAAACTTTGAAAAGATCTCTTTGCATTGTTTCGGAAGTATTAAAAGAAAAAACATGGAGCAAAACCAGAGTTCCGAGACCGGAAACGAAAAACTTCTTGTCGAGAAGATGCTCGTTTGATTTGCGAAGTGTGTAAAAATCCTTTTTTTACTTCGAGCGTTGCCAAACGGGAATTATAATTATCAATCATTAGGAGAAGTAATTGGAGACGTTTGCAACAATTTAGCTATAATGGCGGAATTACAAGGAAAGTTCTTCATTTAAATAAAAAAAACTTAAAAGAACATGAGGAGCTTGCTCGAAATAATTTCAATAGACAACTTTAGAAAAATATTTATTTAGTAATGATAGACGAGTGTGTACTCAGGGTTGAGTGATGATAATTTCAGGTTTATTTCCATATGCCGGGCTATAGTCCAATAGTTGGGTCAATTTATTGGATAAAACAAAACATGACCAAAGAAATTTACTCAAACATTATGTTGCTTTATGCCGAAGAACATATGCCATTCTTTGTGGAATTCCAAAACGACAATGATCTCAAATACACCGACAAAAGGGTGAAAACTTGGTTGGATACCCACAATATTGTTTGTTTACCGTGGCCATCTTAGTTACCGGATATGAATCCTATAGAAAATTTGTGGAAAATTTTGAAGACGCGTGTAACTTTAAGAAAAACATTAAATAGTAAAAAAATATGCGAGGAAGAAGTATATGTTTAAGAAATCTGGTATTCCATTCTGATTGAAGTATGTCGCAATCTTATAGACTCCATGCCTAGACGGTGTGCCGCAGTTTTAGAAAAAAAAGCCTATCTAACAAAATACTAACTAATATGTGGATTTCGACCAGCATGCCCTTAAACTTGAAGAGATTTACCATTAAACTCCAAATCACTTTTTTTCGAACTGCTTGTCGCACCTTTCGCTAACCATGTTAGCATCATCAGGAGACATCATCATAATATGGTTAGCGAAACGTGCGTCGAGCAGTTCAAAAAAAGAGAATTGGTGTTTAGTGGTAAATCTCTTCAAGTTTAGTGTTTTACAGCAAAGGTTCCAATTTTCTGCAAATTTCTAAACAGACTTATTTTTGTGACCAAGCTCTTATTTGTTTATTTGATATACCAGTCGATTCATTTGATGTGCATATAAACTGTTCTGTTCTAGTTTATGCCTTAATATAAAATAAACCTATGATTTCTAAATAGCACTCTTATTTTTTTTGTGTATATATATTTGTATATATATATATATATATATATATATATATATATATATATATACTAGAAGAAAACAAAGGAACAAACAAAGCCAACCATAAGCTGATAAATAAAAGGACACAAATGTTTGCCTTAATGAGTGAGGCACAGTGTGTAGGGAGCGAACGGAATGTTAGAGGTTATCAGAAGATTTTATTCAAAGTTATATGAAAATCATAACCAGTTAAAGACAGCAATGCCTACTGAAGAGGATACGCCAGAGATCCTGTTGGAAAAAGTGACAAATGCCATAGAAGCGATATAGAATGGAAATACTAAAGGAAAGGGCAATGTAACGGTTGAAATGTTGAAGGCTGGTGGTCGAACTCTACATAAAATACTGGCAAAATTGTACTCAAATGTCTCAAAGATCAAAAAATACCCAGTCTATGGAAAAATGGTGAAGTGATTCTTCTTCATAAGAAAGGAGCACAGGAAGATTTAAAAAACTATCGCCTAATAAGCTTCCTATCAGTTATGTACAAAGTTTTCACCAAGATAATATCTAAAAGAATATTAAGAACACTGAATGTCGCACAACCAAGAGAGCAGGCAGGATTCAGAAGTGGATTCAGTACAATAGACCATATCCAAGTTGTCCAACAGACCATAGAAAGGCACAATGAATACACTATGCCACTGTGTTTGGCTTTTATTGACTATGAAAAGGCATTTGATTCAGTATCAACGCAGGCCATAATGGATGCATTGCTTAACCAAGGGATAGACAGAGCCTATGTGAATCTACTGAGATCCATGTATGAGGAAGCTACAGCTACAGTTCACATGGATGACTTTGAAGTTAACATCAATGTAGAACGTGGTGTATGGCAGGGTGACTCAATATCGCCTGTTCTTTTCTCAGCCTGCCTTGAAGAGGTATTTCGTAATCTGGACTGGGAACAGCAGGGAATAAAAATTAATGGTGCATATCTAAGCCATCTTAGATTCGCGGATGATATCGTCCTCCTTTCACAAGATCCAGATGAGCTACAAGAGCTGCAGAGGGCGGGAGAACCATTTGGTTTGAAAATAAACCTAAAATAGAGTCAGGTTATGCTTAACAAATTTGTTGTCAACAGAAAGATTTCTATTTTAGGAAGTGATTTAAAGGTTGTGGATGACTACATATATCTTGGGCAAAGGATTTTAATGGAGGGTGATACCGCCCGGGAGGTGGAACGGCGGGTTAAGTGTGGCTGGCAGGCATTTGGCCGGCTTAATATAGTATTTACGATTTATTTGTCTGAAGAGAAAGGTTTTTAATCAGTGCGTGCTGCCTGCTTTGACATATGTAAGTGAAACATGGACACTCACATCACAATCAGTTCAATAGCTTTGGGTTGCGCAGAGGGGAATGGAAAGGTGTATGCTTGGTATTACAAAGCGGGACAGAAAGACCTGCATATGGATCAGAGAACAAACGAAGGTACGTGACATCATTGGAAAGGCGAAAGAATTGAAATGGAAGTGGGCAGGTCATATAAAGCGAGACGATGGGACGACAGATGGACTAAAGCCGACAGAAGGCCGAAAACACGATGGACGGATGACACCATCAAGTATATTGGACCCGAATGGCAGAGGAGAGCTCAGGACCGCGAGAGAGAGAGAGAGCATGCTGGGGAGGCCTTCATCCTGCAATGGATCGACAATGGCTGAATGATGATGATATATATATATATATATATATATATATATATATATATATATATATATATATATATATATATATATATATATATATAAAAATTTTAATAATAGAACTACTTTTAAAACAATCGATAATTATATCTTTATTTACGTACAAAAATTCTATTTTTAAAAACATCCCATTATTTTTACTTAAGCCTTATTGTCTACAAGCCAATTTAAACTAAATTTCAACACTTTCGCTTTTTTTCTGATAAGTGTATTTCAACAATGTAAATGCTTGCCAAATTTTAATCGATCTTCTAATATTTTAATGTCAGGCGGCAGACAACAGCAAGTGTTGTTCGGGATGTTAGTAACAATCTTCCTCTAATATAACTGACAGTAAAAAACTGTATTTACGTTACTGGTGTGGAAGCAACACACCGAGAGAAAATAGATTTGGTGCGTCAATGAAAAGATCTAAAAAAATATGTTTAACTTTATAAAAATAGTTTACGTACTTAAATGATGTACGAAGAAAATTTCCGTGTTCAATCATAAATCAATTAGTTGAAAATTTTTCCACAATATTACCACCGGTATGTTAATCATGTTGATTTTTCAAATGGGCAATTGAATAAAGATTTTGAAAGGTTGTCGAATTAAACAAACATTAACTTAACACGCATATTGATGGACGATACAAATAATTTCCATACACTGTTGAATCGTGTATTTTTCTATGGTGAATTGACATATTGTAGAGATCGCGACTGTCTATGTGTGATATTGACATTTGAAACAGTGTTGCCGTTTTTATGTTTTGAAGTTCTGACACACTTATTAGAAAACTTTCTCTTGTAAAATTCAAATTAGAGAAATGATTTATGTTATTTAGTAATATTAATATTAACACTGAATGCACTTTATTTCACGCCGTTATTAATGTAGGACTGTGAAATAACTTCCTTGCATGCATCAAATTAAATATTTTAAAAATTCGGCAGTAATAATACAGATCAACAAATTGATTCTTTTTTTAAACATTGTAACACTGATGAAAATGGATGTATTTGAAGTATTCTGTAGTCCTAAATCCGAAAATGATAAGCTAATTACTGGAACACGCTCAGTTTATTGTTACAGGGAGTCGGTGGTGGGACAAAAAGGAGACGACATATTTTTAGAATCTAATATTTATTTAAAATAAACATGTAAAATGTGTTAAAGACATTACTGAGGATTATGTAAATAAAACATTTATTACATGAGATGTCATACTGCGACGAAAACCTGTCACTTTTTCCTCTTGTCTTCTGTAACATCATCTCTTTTTAAAATCCAGCAGTTCCATAGATCCGTCCAACATAGATAAGTTCCAGATAGGTTCTCCTTGTTTTTCGCTTACTGCACCTAAATTTTGTGGAAAAAAATCCAAATGGGAGTGTAAAAAATGCCTTTTTATGGACATTCTACACCTTAGTATTTCATAGGCTTTCAAGAGTTCACCTATGAGGTTTTTATAGTTTTCATCTTTCTTGTTGCCCAGAAATCCTTTCACTACACATACAAAACACATCCAAGCTCCCTATTCCTTTTCATTTCATTTTTCTTTAAAACGGAAATTAGCTAGAAGCTTCTTTATGTTTTGACGCATGTTTTCACGGGTGTGAAATGTAATGATAGTTTCTCGTTGTAGCTGAATGTGTTTGTATCGAAACGTCAGCGAAACCGTCCATCAGTGGACATTCAGCTACCACGGGATACCCGCGAAACTATCATTATATATATATATATATATATATATATATATATATATATATATATATATATATATATATATATATATATATATATGTAGTGTTAGATTTTCTTGGACTGCGTCCAATGAGACAGGAGTAGCTGAGTGTGAAGGAATCTCATGTGGAACACACAACAACTTGCGTCTCCGCCTAAATGAACATTTTTGTTGGTTGCTTGACCGGGAAGGAACCCCACCTATCCCTTCAACTGGATGACATATGGTTGAAGGGATATGTGGGGCTTCTTCCCGGTCAGGCAACCAACAAAAGTGTTCATTTAGGCGGAGACGCAGGTTGTTGTGTGTTCCATATGAGATTGTGGAACCCAACGATTGGGTGTCTGATGACACTCAGCTACTGCTGTCTCGTTGGATGCAGTCCAAGAAAATCTAATACTACATATATACGCCATCCGACGGGAGGTCGGCGAAAACATGGGTTGTTGACTGTGGATAAGGTCTCCCTATTCTTGATGGTATAGTATATGTCGGCGCCCTGAAGAGTCGGAACCTCGAGAGACGAAACATATGTCACCCAATTGAAGGGATAGGTGGGTCTTCTTCCCGGTCAATCAACCAACAAAAGTGTTCATATATATTATATAACAGCTGTTCCCGCCTGCTTCGCTGGGCATTTAAAATTAACATTATTATTTATTGTCATTATTACAGTTTCTTTATAAAAAAAAAATTAACTTCCACTTCACGTATTAAATCAAGCTTACATATAGTGCCCTCAAATATAGTATTTAGTCTTCCTAACATTTAATCTTCGTCGTCTATCTCATCTTCTTAGACAATAGTTTCAACTGGCCGTAAATCGTTCCATGAGCCCCATGTACCTATTAGTTAAAACGACATCTTCTTCATTGCACCGAATGATGTCATTTGGAAAGCATTGTTGTAAGATCTGATAGATTTTAAAAATGCATTTGATTTTACATATGTTCCATGGAGTAGCCGATTTTAATAGCTCTGGAAGTTGTCGCAGAGGTTCTAGTTTTATTTTGCCAGCTGAACAGCATAAACCTTCACATTCACCAATCAACTTTAATGCTTTACAATAACTACAAATTTTTGTCATTGAACTTAATTTTGATTCTTGTTTATAATCAACTGTAGGATCATACGAAAAACCACAATTTATTTTTACTTTCCAACGAATTTTTAATTTCATACGTCGTAAATCTTCTTTTCTTTTTTGTTCTTTTTGTAATCTAATTTCCGTTTCATCTTGACTTTCACATGCACTCTTAGCTTTCATATACTTTGATTTAGACGTTACTAAATTTAATTTGGACTTTCCTTTTTTAGGCATTTACGACTACGACAAATAATTGGAAATAATTAAAAACTATCTTGAGATTGACAACCGAAAATTCAATATAAATATCTTACTAATTTAATGTTGGGAAACTAATTTTTCGTTTTAATCTAATTATTCCACTCTTCCTTCTTTTCTTCTTTTTCTTCTTTAATTAATAAATATAAACATATACATATATAAATATAAACATATACATATAGATGCAAAAAAAAATATGTATATAAACATATATATATATATATATATATATATATATATATATATATATATATATATATATATATATATATATATATATATATATAATATATAGGTACATATAGAAAGAAACAAAGTTTTAATGCTACTGGAAAATATTAATTTAATAGTTTAATTAATAATTAATTTGTTAAAATTAATAATAATAGTAGTTAATGTACATAATAATAATCAATAATAAGTTGATAAAAGTTGAAATTTTAAATTTAGCGTTTTTGATCATTAGCGCCCTCACAACCGCTTTAGGAGTTTCAACTCCTTTGCAGACGTTCTTAATTAGTCTTAATACAGCCCAAGAAAGAAAAAAATAATTTCAAATTTTAATTTTAATAATAAGTTTATAAAAGCTATAAAATCAGATAATTAGCGATTCTCATCATTAACGCCCCCGTTACTGGTGTAGAGAGTCCAACACTCATATAAATATTAGCCTATCCATTAAGTACATGTATTTTCTACATGGATACCAAGTTTCAAGTCCATCGGATGCATGGTTCAGTACTTATAACGGAACATCCGTAAATATCACTGTAGATTTATCTATTTGTATATATATATATATATATATATATATATATATATATATATATATATATATATATATATATATATATATATTAATTAAAGAAATTTAAATTAATTAACTTAACTGACGAAATATTTATTTTAGCTACATGAAAACATCAATATCTTTGTCAATGGATTTGACGTTTTTCATATTTTCTGTTTGAAGTATCAGATTGAAAAGAAGTTTTATGAGGCCAGCTTTCTTACTGTAATGTTCGTTTGCTGCCCTACTATCCCATTGACACAAAAAACAACAATACTTTATACGAAAGTACTCCTTACCTTTGTACTCCAAAGTTCCGTACAAATAGGCCATTTCTTGAAAAAGTGTTTAAATAACTACCTAAATGAAACGCAAAAAGAGTATTATCATCAATGTTACAAAAAATCACGTCGATATGTGAAATTAGAATATATTTTACCCAGCAGGAATCAAAGAAGAGTATAATTGTTCGACACTGAAAAATTATTTATCTCCTATTCTTACATAATGTGAAAATAAATTTTCCAATTTAATAACAAACATCCTTTTTATTAGGTGCTTAAATAAAATAAAACATTTCGCAGTGCTTGAATAATAAAAAAGCAATAAACTGTAATAACATATTGCTTCAAAAAAATAATAAAATGTCAAAGGGTTCTGAACAAAAATATTTATGATATTGTTTATGATACATCTATCATATCACATGAAACAATAAAATATTTACGCTTTTTTTAAATTGTTATTATCATATATTCTCATATTGACTTACTTTATGTACATTTTTAATTTAATAATTTAACTTGCACTGTTAGAATAAATAACACTGGTTTACAAAATTGAATCTCTTGTTTTTTTGTCACAGGAAAACGTCTGTCGAATTTAGATATCATCGCCTAACATTCTAGGACTCCATTTTCCTAGATATCTCTATAAGGGAAATATCCTGGTGGGATTCCTCGCCGTATTCGTCACTCACAGCGCCCAGGTTTTCAGGGAAACAATCCAAATGTGAGTCCAGGATAAGTATCTTCAAAGACATAGTGCACCTCAAAGCTTTGTATGAGATCAAAATTTCATTTATTAAATCTTTGTAATTCTCTGCCCTGTGATTACCCAAAAAGTTTTTTTACGACATTAACGAAATATTTCCAGGCGGGTTTTTCAAGATCATTCAGTTTTTGCTCAAAGCTGTTATACTTTATTAGTTCCCTTATTTGCGGAGCTACAAATATAATAAGCTGGGTCGCACTCTGTATCTAAGTTATTGTCTTGAGTAGCATCAGCTTCTTGAGTTAGTAATGGATTTGTAGGTGTCGGACAATGTGGGATTGGTCTTTTTGCAGATGTTTGCATTTGCATTGTATTTTATGGTGTGTTTTGAGTTAGTTGTGGTACCCTTTATAGCAGTCAAACCAAAAATAACTATCACTTACGTGATATGTTGGTTCTATCCAAATCATTGGCTTACCAAAATGCATATATCTAGGTCCCTTAACCCTACCCAGCATAAGTCTCACACATATTACACAGCATATTTGTGGAACCCCAGAATTATCTTGATGGCGCAAAAGTTACTAATGGAATTATCTTGATTACTAATGGTGTGAAATTTCGACACTGAAAGATTAAAGTTAATTTTACATACATATAACAAAAAATATCCCGGTGGTTTAAACACTTTCGTGGTATATTTACAGCCTTAGCGAATATCAGTAAATTTAAATATGTTGACTTAGATAAATATCTAATTAACTAAAAAGGAATAAAACAATTTTTTTACTTTGTTATCTATCAATTTTATTTTTAAACAAAATTTATGTGACTATAGTTTCGTAAAACGACTTTATATTCTCAAGCACTACTTTAAAAGTCTAATGAACTATCACAAAGTAACGGACAAATCAATCCATAATCTAACTAACTAATAAAAAACGGCATATGTAAAATAATATAATTGTAAATTTGTATATGCAACTAAAATATGTTTATTTTTATATTTTACTCATTTATCTCCAACAATTTACCTTTAATAAAACTTACTTATATTTTTTTCAAATGGACAACTAATTGGAAACCAAACATTTACACCTCTCCAATATAATAATTCATAAATAAAAATAAATCAATTCTAAATGTTTTAAATGTTAATGTTAAATTTAATATTTTGTAGCATATCCTTTGTTTTCGGTAACAGCCCTACAGATGTTGACACTTTTCCAAAGTTATCGATTTCCATGTTTGCTGTACTACTTCGCTTAATTCGTTCAAAATTTTTATTTGTATGTCCCACAGTATCATTTTAAGGTAACCACAAAGGTTTTCTCTAAGGGCTACGTGATGGCCACTCCATTACTGCCACATTAATATCGTTCAAATATTTTTTCACTGATTTGGCAGTGTGCTTTCTAATTTTTAATAACTCTTAAACCCAAAATAAACAAAACTCCATATAAATTATTAATTCCTTTCTACATATATCTAATATATAATACAAAACGAAAACATGAAATTTGAATTAATATTAGAATTAGTATTTTTATTAATTTCTTCGATTTAATAATTCACTTCTTCTTTTACATTTTAACTTTTCTCTCTTTCAATCTGCAAAATTTGTTCTATTTTGTATTTTTCTAGCTCCAGTTTTTCTTCTTGATAGTGCTTCCTATCTAAAAGCATTTGTTCAACAGTTACATCAGTTTTTACAAGTCAACAGTTTTTATACTTTGTAGTTTATATCAGTTTTCTTATTTTCTTCGGTGTATTTGCAGGGGTTGTTTAATAATATATTTGCATCTTTAAATTCCAAGTCTGGTTCAACATTTTCAATTTTACTTGCAACTCCCAAACTTTCTTCATTAGATGATTTAGTTTGCTAAATTTTTTTTGCTAAAAATGGCTTTAATTTCTGCATCAAATTCAAAATATTTGCTGCCTCTTCCAGTGTGATATATAAAGGTTTTGAGGTAAAAAGCCCCGACTGTACGGGTACAGCCGGCACACAAGAACACTGCTGTACGGGTACTGAAAGACCTAAGTCACCAGCAAATTTTTGTCAGCAAAGAGAACCATATGACTTTCAATTTTCAACTAAACACCGCGCCACGAAAAACATCTCCAAAGTTTTACATTTTCTACCCTATATTTCAAAGTGCTTGTTGTATATCTAGGGTCATTTTCTGTACAGTTTGGCCTCCTTACAAATAATCTACCATCACTTCCCATTCCTTAATCTTAATTTCGTCGCACCACAATAGCTTCTTCCAGTCGTTTATGCTCCAAATGAGATGCTCTCTAGTAAATTTAAACCTAACTTGACGATTTTTATTTTTTTTAAACTTCGCTTTGTTGACGTCTTCTGATGGTGCTCGAAGATATTTTAATTTCTGGAGAAAGGTACTTCAATCATAAACGGATTCTTTTTAGTCATTCGGATAATAACTTTGTGCGATCTTTGAATTGTTTTTCCTGATCTTTTTTTTTTTGTGGTGTGTATTCGTGTACGTGTTCGTGTATTACAGTGAAGTGTTTTAGCATTTTAGCAATTGTTTAAGTATTCAGCAATTTTTTTGTAGCTCCAACCTCGCTGCTTTAAAGCAATAATTATCTTGGGCGTGGAAATATTACAACTTTTTTTTACGCATTTTAAAACTAATGTAATGTAGTGTAACAAAATGTAAAAAGATATTTCTGTCACTAGGCAGATTTAAAATTTACGGATCGCTCTCATTCCCGCCGCTTCTAACTATCTGGCCAGTACTATTATCACTAACTTTTATTTATCTTTTGCATTCCTTGCATTTTCGTCTGAAAACAACAACGATAAACAAAATAGTTATTACTTATGAGAGGATCACATAAAAATTCCACAAAAAACCGAACTATCTCTTTTTCGAGAGATAATTCGGTTTTACCTTACCTTACTACCGCATAAGGGGTAAAATTGAATATGTAGCTGTCATAAAAACACTGAGGGTGACTGGAAGAAAATAACATTGTTTTTGTAATGAGAGTTGACAAGTAATAAAATATTATTACAAAAATCGTGTGACCAAAACAATATTTATCAGTATAATTAGAAATAAATGCACGTAAAGACATTTGAAACAAGTCATCCACCAAGCAACAGGTCGTATAACTTAACCAGGGTTTGATAAATATTAAATATAGATATTTTAGATATTTTTCAAAATATATATGAGAATAGTTTGTAAAGAAAATAAATTATATCACAACTTGATAACGCACTGTTGTTCAATCTTTTTGTCACTCATTTTCAGAACGTATTAGAAAAAACCGGTTTACGAAAAGTATAACTACGTATAACCAAGTGGCCTTGTACGTATAACCAATTCTTCCTTCAAAAATACTATTTAATTAATATTATTTTCATATAGTTATATATTTAATCGAACTTTAAGGGTATCATAGAGCAAAAAAACCACATCGGTGTGGGATAATGATTAAACATTTTAATTGCATGGAGTTGAATCATCCGATTGAAACGCTTGAAAAATTTTAATTTCTTTATCATCTGTGTTTATACTTACGTAACTAATTATGGAAATTAGTTTTTCAAGATATAATTTATTTTTCGCCCAGGCTATAAATACATAAGATTTATTTAATAATTATTTGGCTATATTTGTATGATGATTCAATACAGTTATAGTCACGATTACCATCTAAATAACAATACAATGGATTTTTGATATTTAAATTGCGGTAGTAATATTGTTATTATATTGTTGCAAATATAACACAAAAGTAAATCAGATGCACAAGTAACAGTTGGCTGATATTATAGTGGTAAAATAATAATAAATATAATTTTTGTACAAATGAAAAATGTGTGGGAACACTTGCGAACATCTAACGGGTCTTGTAAATCGAACGCGCGCACATGGCGTTATATATACCACTGTGTATATACATTACAACAATGCGTTAAAATTGTTGAGTTATTTTATGAAAATGGATATCCAGTGAAAAATGTTTTTAGAGAATTACGTGATATTTACGATTTGCACAAATTGCCTGCCAATCTGAGAGCACTATCAAACGAATTGTTCAAAAATTTCAAGAAACTGGTTCGGTGGAAGATAAAAGAAGAGTAATATATAGTCATAATGGTCGTTCACAATAGCATATTGATTTTGTAAGTGAAAGTATTGCCGGAGACCCAGAAATTTCAATTAGTCGACAAATAGATGATTTTTTTCATTTTGAAATTGTAGGTTATGTTAATACACACAATTGCCGCATTTGGGGTGAGGAAAATCCACGATTGATTCATGAGAAACCTTTACATCCTAAACGAGTTACTGCTTGGTGTGCAATATGGCCAGGAGGGGTAATTGGGCGGTATTGAGAATGTTACTTGTAAAACTGTAACTGTGAATAGTGTTCGATATCGTAAGATGATAACTGAATTTTTTTGGACTGAATTGAATAATATTGATCTGGAGAATATGTGGTTTTAACAGGATGGCGCTACACCTAACTCTGTTAGTGAAACAATTTATTTACTGACAGAAAAATTTCCTGAACTACTGGGCTATTTTCTTTGGGGTTATGTGAAAAAGTCAGGTCTGTAGCAATCCACTATCGATTCCTGAACTAAAGGATGAAATTATTCGAGTCATTGGTGAGATAGAGCTACGGTTATGCCCAAATGTCATCCAAAGTTTCGACTAAAGAGTGTACGTCTGTGGAGCTGCAAGAGGTGGTGATTTGGCAAATATTCTCTTTCGTGTTTAAATGTCATATACTGCGCTTCAATTATCAATAAAAGGAATTTTGAAATAAACGCAAATTCTGTGTTTTATTCAAGAATTTAAAAACCCGTTTGATTTGAAAAACATTTCAATTGAGATAGGCATGATTCAACAGTTTGGACATTATATTATAAATTGTGCATGACAGAGTGAAATTACACGATTCTTCTTTGGATCTAAATTTTTTGTTGTTTTTCAGTTGGTTATATTGCACATGGTTCGTGAATATTGTAAAGCTGGAAGATCAATTTAACTAACTGCTTTAACTATTTAACTTTTAACTATTTAACAATTTAACTAACTGCAATTAAATATAATGCTCCATTTATTATAATGACTTTTTCAAAAAAAGTTCGCTTATTCCATTGTTAATAAATATATTTCATTTCTCAGAGGTTTAATCCGATGTCAATATCCACTGGAAAATTTTAGTCGAACGTCCAATCAGAACAAATCTCATTTAAGGTGATGCTATTAATCGAAAATGCACCAGGCCATACTTCTGCTAATCTCACTAATTTCGACCATCATGTAACAGTTCAATTTTTGCCACCAAATACAACCAGCTTACTTCAATCGATGGAATAAGGTCTCATCAAAACCTTTAAAGCTTATAACACGAGACGATCATGTGCACATCAACATGAAGCTATGAGGCAAAACAATGTGCTCTCTGTTATAGACTTTTGGAAACAATTTAGTGTTTTAGATGTCGTGAACATCACTAGAAAATCTGTTGATGAAATTTCACAAGAAAACTTTAAATAGGGTCTAGAAAAAACCGTGTCCATTTTTTTTCACTAGTGAAACCCCGGCGGTATCAGCGCCAGAGTCCTACAAATTGATTATGGTGTTGAAGACGTTGTTGATCTAGCTAGATAATTAAATTTAGAAGTGGATGGTGAGGACGTACAAGAACTGCTAGAATTACATAATCAGAAGCTGACAGTTGCAAAGCAAAACATTGTAGAATCTGATTCTTTAGACCCAGTTCAAAGTGAAGATCAAATCTGTCGGAAGCCCTCAATTGAATTGAAGAAGGGTTAGAAATTTTAGAAAACATAGACCCCCAATGAAGAGGGTGTTTCAGTTACAAAACAGGGAGTAAAAAAATTATTAACGTGCTGAAGAAATTTTGTTTGAGAAGAAAAAATCTTTGACTCGTCAAACGACTTTGTTTGACTTTATGAAGCTCTACATCAAAATAAATTCGGTTGTTGGTTTTGCATTAAAATAATATTATAATTTGTTTAATTATTTAAGATTTAAATATACAATTTTAATGCAATTGTATGCATTTATATATGAAATTGTACCCCGACTTTCACGAATTCATTCCCGTTACATGGTTGTCGTTCGGTCCTATCTATCGCATAAGTTCGAGGTATTACTGTATATGCTATCGAAAAGCCGGTTAGTTGGTTAGGAATAGTCATTAAAATATGATGTCATACTAAACATGTTGATACCATGTAATTATGATATAAATTTGCTTCTTAATACATCAAACGGCTCGAAAAGTGACTTATCAATGAATGAAAAATTTTTGGCAAATTTGACTTTTTATATAATATAATTAGTCTGTAATTGAGGTAGTTGGGCATGTTTATGTTTGCTCAAACATATGACGAGAATATCTAATAATACCGGATGTACATTATCTGATTACGTTGCAATATTCTGACGGGTGGAATTTTAGCATAACATGAGTGGTAAATAATAATGTTTTAATTTTGTATACTAGTCAAATATCTGGTAAAAATTATGAATTATTATTATATTTAGTGAAATATTGTTATTATCTTCCTTTCCAAGTTCGTTTGTTATTGTCGTTGTCATCCTAAAGGTAAAACCAAAAATATATAAGATATGTGGAAAAAAAAAATATATAATATATATATATATATATATATATATATATATATATATATATATATATATATATATATATATATATATATATATATATATATATAATATTTTTCACATTTGCTCAAGTCTTGTTCATGCAGTAAGGTTTAACATGGATAAACAAATTTAAGAGTGTTTTAAACAGAACCACTCAAGTTCATTAGTCAAAGGGAAAATATAATAGAAATTGCAATATCCAGAAGGATGGGTTTAGTTTATTTTTATATTTTTTTGTAAAGTTTATGTGCCTGCCTTAGCGAAGAATAAAAAATCAAATTTGGACAAAAATGACGGATTTTAGAATTTTTTAAAATTAATTCTGTAAATGAAAATACACAGTGGGCAAGGGGAGAATATTTATAATATTCAAAAAACAAGAAAAAAATTCCTGTGCTCCACGTAAAATCTTCATTCCTTCAGTATACATCAAACGCCAACAAGCATCTCCCGAGACCGGTTTCTGGCCTTAAGCCGTCATCAGTCGAGTTGTACGTTCGAAAGCAACTGAAGGATTGACCAGGGTCCTGACCATATTAATCGGCCAACTCGGATGGAAGCAGCAGTGAAATGCAGCTCTGCCATCCGGTTGTTCGTAACAGTACTACTGTCTGAAATCGTTCGGACCCAAACCCATGCCCTATATTCAGGTACCAGATATGCATGAAAGTACACAGTGCGTAAGTGGAGAATATTTAAAATATTCAAAAACAAGGAAAAAAAAATTCCTGTGCTCCACGTAAAATTCTCAATCTTCCAGTCGTCATCAAACGCCAACAAGCATCTCCCGAGACCGGTTTCTGACCTTAAGCCGTCATCAGTCGGGTTTCGAATTGTACGTTCGAAAGCAACTGAAAGGTTAACCAGGGTTCTGGCCATATTACTCGGCCAAATCGGAAGGAAGCAGCCTTAAAATGCAGCTCCCCCATCCGGTGGTTCATGATAGTACTACTGTCTGAAACTGTTCGGACCCAAACCCATGCCCTATATTCAGGTACCAGATATGTATGAAAATACACAGTGGGCAAGTGGAGAATATTTAAAATATTCAAAAACAAGGAAAATAAAATTCCTGTGCTCCACGTAAAATTCTTAATCTTTCAGTCGTCATCAAACGCCAACAAGTATCTCCCAAGATCGGTTTCTGGCCTTAAGCCGTCATCTGTTGGGCTTACATCAGTAGTACTGTTATAAACCACCGGATGGCAGAGCTGCATTTCAATGCTGATTCCATCCGATTTGGCCGATTAATATGGTCAGGACCTTAGTCAATTCTTCAGATAAAAAAAATATCCTTCATTTGCTTTCGAACGTACAACTCGAAGCCCGACTGATGACGGTTTAAGGCCAGAAACTGCTCTCGGGAGATGCTTGTTGGCGTTTAATGGCGACTGAAGGATTGAGAATTTTCCGTGGAACACAGGAAATATTTTTCCTTGTTTTTTGAATATTTTCATGTTGTAAACATACTCCTCAATATGTATTCATCTCCTTTATCTCTTAGAGTCAAGCAGGCGAAATGTCAAGAAACGCAGCTGACCACGCCATTCGATTGATTGTGATGTTCGATTGATTTTCAAAAATATATTCTTTCTGATACTATAAGGCGCACATTATCTTGGTGAAAAATGGGATTTGGATGGTTATGACTGAAAATAACGTACGGGTCTTCTTCATCTTAAATACAAAGCTGTGGTGTAATGTTGCTCCCACCCCCTTCCTATATCGAACGACTTCTTATGCAGAGTTACGCAAGACATATTCTTTATATACAACATGACGTATAAATCTTGTAATTGACTTGACTAAAGCTTTGCTTCGAGAAACTCAACGATTTTATGGGAAGATTTTAACAAAGTGACATACTGTAATTAATTACACAGATTAATAGATGGAAATTTTTTTGAGGTAAACATTAATCAAAATAGGTAAATATGAAGTATTTTGTAGTCCTAAATTTGGAAATGATAAGCTAATTACTGTAATACGTACAGTTTTTTTTTGTTTTTTTGCAATCTAATATTTATTTAATATAAACATGTAAATACGTGTTAAATCTATGCAGACATTACTGAGGATTATGTGAACAAAACATATAAAAAATATAAATGGAACAAACAAATTTAATTTACAAAATTGATTGCTTAAACTGCCCAAGCTCATATATTGGCCAAACGAAACAATATTTAAAAAAGAGAATTACTGAACACAAAAAAAGCATTAGAAACTTAGAAGCAAACATCACTGCACTTTCAAAGCATGCTATAGACAATGAACATAACTTGAATTTTAACAACATAAAAATCTTAGATTTTGAAAAACAATATAAAAAAAGAAATATGAAAGAAATTATTTATATAAAAGAAAACAAATAATACCATTAATTTCAGAAATGATAGATAATTTAAGTTGTATATATAATAACATTATTAAATACTAAATTTTCATATTTTTTTTTAATTTTTGCATCTAATATCATTCCACGTAAAAAATTCAAAACAATTAGGTTATAATAAAAAACAAAAAAGGTGGAATAATTGTTAAATATGTCAAAAGTCAAATATGTCATTTAAAATTGACAAATATTATTTAAAAAATTCAAAAAATTAATTGTTTAATTGGTACTGGTAGGTTTTAAATGTAAGTTTGTATTTTTTTATATAAAAGTAATTTTTATTTTAGAAGTATTCTGATGATGGTTCATTGTAGAATCGAAACGTAAATAAAACAATAAAAAATTAAAACTTATTTACACTGACCGAAAATCCCAATAAATAAAAAAATAATAATGATACAAATAATTTTCATGCACTGTTGAATCGTGTATTTTTCCATGGTGAATTGAAATATTGTAGAGAACACGGCAGTCTATCTGCGATGTTGACATTTGAAACAGTGTTGCCGTTTTTATGTTTTAAGGTTTTGACACTCTTATTGGAAAACTTTCTCTTGCAAAATTCAAAAAAGAAAAATGATTCAGATTATTTTGTAACATTAATTTTAATACTAAATGCATTGTGAATAACGCCGTTATTAATATAGGACAGTGAGACAAGTTCGTTGCATGCAGTCAATAAAATATTTTAGAATTTCAGCAGTAACAGCACAGATAAATTTAAACTTTTTTGAGGCGACATTGATGAAAATGGGTGTATATGAAGTATTTTGTAGTCCTAAATCCGAAAATGATAAGCTGTTTTTACTGTAACAGATACAGTTTTTTTTTGTTAGAGGAGATCGGTGGTGGCGAAAAAAAAAGGAGACGACAGATTTTTACAATCTAATATGTATTTATTATAAACATGTAAAAGGTGTTTAATTTATGCAAAAACATTACTCGCCCAAGGTTACAGCGTCCCTGGTATTTTGCTTCCATCGCCCTGATATCCTAGTGAAACCTCTCTCCTTGTTCGTCGCTTACTACACTCAAATTTACGAAAAAAATCCAACTAGGAGTGTAAAAACTGTATTTTAAGAAGCACATTTTTTGGGTTAACAAGGGGGGCATATTTTATATTTGAAGTACCAGGTTCAAAAGAAATTCTGAGGCCAATCTTTCTTACTGTAATGCTCTTTTATTGCCGTACTATTCCATATATACAAAAAAAAAACAGCAATATTTTGTAAAACCCCATTGAAGACCTAGCAATATACCTTCAATTTTCACACTTCACATTTACTTTTAAATCTCCACAAATATTCTATTGATACTTTTCATGTTTAACGCGATTTAGTATTGTTGTTAAGTTGTCTTAAGTTTCTTTCATTGTCACTGAATGGGCTAAAGCAATAGATGGGTTTTTGTTTCCATTATAAAGCAAGAGTGTTTTTAGGCTGTATTTCGACGAATCTATGAAAATACGCCACTCGGGAGGTACATGTTCCATATTAAAGTCATTCATTAAACCATCAATATCACAACAGCCAGATAGCGATCATTTCATTAAAAAAAACTTGAAAACGTTACATTCCGTTTTCCGTAAAGTGAAACACTTTTATTTTTATCTAACAGGTCCCAATGTTGAAGTCAGGGATCAAGAAGTTCTGATTTTTGTTTTGACAATTTCAGATCACGTACCGAATCATATAATTCATTCTGAGTTATTAAGTGAGGGTCACTGGTAGTTGATAAAAATGTTCAGTCACAACTGGTATTCTCAGGAAGTTGTGAATCAGATTCTGATGTATTAGAATCACCGGGAAACATGTTGTCCAGGTTTATGGTGCAATCGGTACCGGTAGTTCCTAGCTATGAGGAACTGGCCTAAGTGCAGAAGGCAAATTTGGATACTGAATTTTGTCCTTTTGCTTTTTTGGAATCCCTTCTTTTTTTAGTGATACAAAAGTAGCAATCACTTAGATGGTCAGTAAGTTTTCTCTACACCATAGGAATAGCAAACGGCATTGAATTTTTCTTGTGATATATCCACTGTACCAAATTAACTCACATAGCAAACATGTGAAGCCCAACTTTTATCTTGTTCTTCAATTTGGCACTTAAAATATAAATGATAGGTATTTTAACTTCCTCGAATATAGATTTAGCTTTTATCTTTAAAATAAATCGTCTGCATATATAACGAAAATTATCCACTGGATTTTTGCAAAATTGACGACTAGAACTTGCCATTTTATATAAAATCGACTTAAACACATGACTTGTAAACCTGATAGAAACAAATTAAACTATAGACAAGAATAAAACTGCCCTTAAAAGTTCGTAGAATACTATTATCTCTTCAGCGGACATTATTCTGGAAGGACTATTACATGCCTTTGTAGGGAATTGAACGTTCTTTAAAAAAGGTCTATTATAAATTTTCGATAACTTTACTTTTTCAAAAGTTATTCGAGTCTAAAGTGGAATGCATAATAAATTTTTACATATTTTGAATTTTTCGACGAAACTATTAATTTTATCGAAAAATGTTATTCAATCTCATTCTGTTTCCTATAAATCTTCATTAATACATTTTTGTAAACTCCATAACAATCGTGAGTAATTTAAATTGAAATGTGAATTTTTCTAAACACAGTAGGGCCTCGTTAATTCGCCCTCCCGCTTGTTCGGTGATCGCTATAATTCGGCCTGGCAATGGGGTTCGCGGGGGAGACGGGTGTAAGTGCGGGCTGCCCTGAGCCAATCCGTCGTCAGTCTTTTGTTTATCGCCTTCCGTCTACAGTGTCAATTTAGCGCGACATTAAAAGACAAATTGCGGATTAAAGAAATGTTAGGTAATGGTGACAGCTACCCTATCATTGCTCGGAAGTTTGGTATAGGCAGGTCAACTGTAGGCGACATAAAGAAGAACAAAGACAAAATCTTGAAGTTTGTTAGCCTAACAGAACGTGGTCCCGTTGGACGAAAAGCACTGAAGAAATCAGAAAATCCCGTTTTAAAAGATGCTTTGTTTACGTGGTTTATGCAACAAAGGCGAATGCATGTTCCTGTTAGTGATGATATGATTGAAAGCGAGTTACAAAGATATGAAGTGTTAACTGATGAAGAGATTGTGCGAGCGGCAATGAGACGATGAGCAAGATGAGGACAATAGCGCTGAAGTTCTCGCCTCCGAAAAAGTTGGTAATTCAGAGGCAGTAGGAGCTTTAAACACTGCTTTAAAATGGGCTGAAGATAACGAATTTGATAGCCACGAAGTTATGTTTCTCCGTCGACTTAGAGACCGGGCTTTTGAAATGAAGTACGAAAATTATAAACCGAAGAGTATTACAGACTTTTTCAAAAAGAATTAACTAATGTTTTATTTTAACTTACTGTTTTTCTTACATGGTTTTGAACATATACATTTCTGTCTTTATGCTTTAATTAAAAAATTGATTAAAGAAACTAAGGTTAAACATGTATTTTATTACCATTAAATATGGCATTCTATAATCCAGACGCCTCAATAATCCGGAAAGGGTCTTGTTTTTGCCTCTCCGGATTATCGAGGCCCTACTGTAATCGGATTTTTATTGTTTATAATTGATTATAGAATTAAAATTTTTCAACTGAAAATTACTTAGTTATTATATTTGATTAACTTTTAGAAAAGCTCTCCCTTATTCAAATTGAAAAATACAGATTTTCTATACTTATTTTTTAACTAGAATATTTTTTCAACTGTTAATGGTTTTTGATTTGATAATTCAGTCGAAATCAGCTGTTTTTACGAATCGAGATGTTTTCAAAATATAGTAAATATATATTCTCCGGGAATTAAGAAATAATCTTTCAAATTTCCAAATATCTTTGCAAAAGATTGGTACACCTCACTCACAATAATGAATGTCCTAAAATGTATTAATATTTCTCGAATGAAAAAAGTTCGGCAAGCTTGTGATTCTTGGAATAAAAACAACGGACCCCACTCATCCCTTCCATTGGAGGGCACATGTTTCGTTTCTTGATGTTTAGTCTCTTCAGGGCTCTGACATTGGACGCACTCCAAAGAATTCTAACACTGCATATATATATATATATATATATATATATATATATATATATATATATATATATATATATATATATATATATATATCCTTAACCATTTTAATGTGGGAAGTGATCACCTAATAGTACGAGCAAAGATTAGGATAAACTGCCGAAAAGAACGCGAAAAAATGATAAGATCAAAAGGCGGAAAAGTGGATTCTGGGAAGCTGCTGGAGAGGAGCAGAGATTTTGAAATTACTTTGTCGAACCACTTTGCTGTGTTACCTGAGGAGATGGAAATTACAGACCAATATAAAGAATCGCCAATAATGTGCTTAAAACGGCGGCTTCAATAGCACCAGAAGATAAATGTTTCAAAGAGTCAAAAATTTCCAATGAGACCATTATTTTAATGAAAAAACGCCGGACAATGAAGAATGCAGACAGTCCTTTTGGCAGGGTCGAGTACGTTGAGCTTTGCAAAACTATAAGAAAACATATTCCAGAGGAAACGCGCCGATTCAACATGCAGCTAGTGCAAAAAACTCTGGAAGAAAACAGGGGAATTAACAAAGCAAAGCAGTAGCTGAGAAGGAAAAGGACACAAATATTTTCCTTAATGCGTGAGGATGGTACAATATGCAGGAAACGGACGGAAATGTTAGAGGTTGTCCGAAGATTTTATTCAAAGTTATATGAGGACCAGAATCAAACAAGAACAGCAATGCCTACTGAAGAACAAATGCCGGATATCCTGGTGGAGGAAGTGACAAAGGCTATAGACGCGAAAAATGGCAAGGCTCCAGGAAAGGATAGTATGACAGTGAATATGTTAAAAGCTGGTGGTCGGACCTTACATAAAACACTGGCAAGATTATACACAAAATGCCTCAAACAACAAGAAGTACCCAGCTTATGGAGATGCAGAAGTGATTCTTTTATATAAGAAAGGAGCACGGGAAGATTTAAAGAACTACCGCCCAATAAGCCTCCTATCAGTGGTGTACAAAGTTTTCACCAAGATGATATCCAAAAGAATACTAAGAACACTTAATGCCGCACAACCAAGGGAACAAACAGGATTCAGACGTGGATTCAGTACATTGGATCATATCCAGGTTCTACAGCAGGTCATACAAAAACACAACGAATACACTATGCCACTGTACATGGCATTTATCGATAATGAAAAAGCATTTGATTCAATCTCAAAGCGGGCCATAATGGATGCATTTCTTATTCAAGGTGTAGAAAAAGCCTATGTAAACCTACTAGGATCGATATATGATGAAGCTACAGCGACAGTCCACCTTGACTATGTAAATGTAGAATGGGGCGTAGGGCAGGGGGACGCAATATCGCCTCTTCTTTCCACAGCCTGCCTGGAAGAAGTGTTCCGTAAGCTGGATTGGGAACAAGATGGAATAAGGATTAATGGTGCGTATTTAAATCATCTTAGATTCGCAGATGATATCGTTCTTCTTTCACAAGACCCAGATGAGCTGCAAAGACACGTACAAGATTTGCAAAGGGCTGGGGAACCATTTGGCTTGAAAATAAACCAGAAGAAGAGTCAGTCCATGACTTTTGTCCAATAAATTTGCTGAGGACAAAAGGATTTCTATTTTAGGAACGGATATGGAATGTTGTGGATCACTATATATATTTTGGGCAAAGGGTTTCAATGGAAGGGGACACCGTCCGGGAGGTGGAACGACGCGTTAAATATGGCTGGCAGGCATTTGGCAGGCTCAACATAGTGTTTAAGAGCAAACTCCCACTTTGTCTGAAAAGAAAAGTCTTTGATCAGTGCGTCCGGTCCGCTATGACATACGAAAGTGAGACCTGGATACTCACATCACAGTCAGTTCAAAAACTTCGAGTAGCACAGAGGGGAATGGAAAGATGTATGCTTGGCATTACTAGACGGGATAGAAAGACCTGCACATGGATCAGAGAACAAACGAAAGTGAATGACATCACTGGAACAATAAAGCAATTGAAATGGAGGTGGTCAGGCCATATAGCGAGGCGATGGGAGGAAAGATGGACCAGGGTGGTCCTGGACTGGATACCGCTTGATCGCAAACATCCACGGAGAAGATCGAAAACACGATGGACTGATGATATTATTAAGTACATTGGACCCGAATGGCAAAGGAAAGCTCAGGACCGCGAGATTTGGAAGCATGCTGAAGAGGCCTTCATCCTGCAGTGGATTGATACGGGTTGATGATGATGATGGTGATGATATATATAAATAAAAGTTTTTTAATAAGAGTGTCAGAACTTTGAAACGTAATAGCGGCAACACTCTGTGAAATATAAATGTCATTGATAGACTGCCGTGTTGATTATACTGTGTATGTTTTTAATGGTTTTTATTATAAAAAGATACAGAATTCAACAGAGCGTAAAAACTATTCGTATCTACCATTAAAATACGTGTTCAGTTCGCCAGACTTTTTCGTGCTTTGCGTAAAATTTATAGGCAAAATAATCGACCTACCGAACGGTTTATTTATCGTATAGTCGAAAAATTTGCACGACCTGGCTCCAGTTGTAGATGAGTCAGTCACTGTGCGTCATAGGATCGCCCGATGGCATGGTGGACATTGATCATTGAAAAAAATTGGTTAATTATATATATATATATATATATATATATATATATATATATATATATATATATATATATATATATATATATATATATATATAGGTTTTAGGGCAGGAGTCAGACGGCTCGAGCCTGTAATAATGATAAACCTATATAAAGAGTGTTATAGGCGTGGAACAAGACATCTGAATATGAAATGATAATCAATTTTAACAAGTCAGAAATCATGGTTGTCACAAGATAAGAAGCATACATTCAAGTTAATATAGATGGACACAACATCAGTTCAACAGATATTCTAAAATATTTCGGGATAGTTTTAGAAAACCGTGTAATAATAATAGAAAACAGTAAAATAATTATAGCAACACCCAAAGTATTTAATGCTGTGAAATCGGTATTCCTGAATAAAAGCGAAGCCAATAAAAACATCAAGTTAAGGACATATAATATGGGCTTGGCCCTAACTTTGACATATGGAAATGAGTCTTGAATACTAAACCAAAAACGAAAATCGAAAATGACAGCTATGGGAATGAGAATGAGAAGCTATGGGAAAAGATCGAAGAACGACAACTCCGTTGATATGGTTACTTGGAGAGAATGAAAGAGGAGAACCTGGTAAGGACGATAAGAGAGACTGAGAAGTCAAACGTCGATGTGGAGAAAGACGTCATCCTTAATCTAAGCGAAATGAACGCCAAATAACAAGCGTTATAGTATGGAGTTCTATTGCATTTTTACCTTTTATGATTCGATAAATAGTGTGTGGTGTAAATAACATTTTGTATGTGAGTTAGTGTATACATATGCTATGTTATGTTATCTCTTATGAATTTATTATTTACTAATTATTCAAAATTTGTAATTGTGCATAATGCAAATTAATATGCAATTCATTATTATTAAATTATCATAAAAAAAAATAGTTGGGCATGATGAAAATACGCCAAAAACACTTTCATTACGATATTTTTTATTACTTTATAATTCATTCTCTCTTCATTAAATTTACTCATGTACTTTAATATTGCGCGTGTAACAATAATAAAGTATTTATTACTGTTTATCAATGCATGTGTGCGAGAAGATAATTTGCCTTAATTAACGATTACACATCATAACGACTGCTAATGTATATGTTTAAATATTGAAAGGATATTAAATTTTGTATGTGATTATTTTAAAATAAAGCAGGATATGCAATATGTAGTTAAAAATGTTTAAATTGTAGGTAGGTTGGTTGTATTGAAGACTAGAAGCACAATAAAATTGCTGATTATTTAATGAGTGTTTATCATTCTCAAATGATCAACCTTTTGTTAATGTTTAGTCGTTCCAAAGCAGACTCGTGTGGTAATCCTCTCAGAATGTACTCCTTTTTATCTAGCTTGGCGACTATATGGCAGATTTGAGAGATTATTTCTTGCCGCTTTATTCGGAATAATGTGTTTTCTAATCTGCCAGGTCTAGCAAAAATATTATTATTTTAATAATATTTATAGATTCCGCAGTTGTTGTTTATTATAGATGTTACTCTACATATGTTTCGCTTTATTAGGGCTTTCTCAAAGAGTAGCTTGAACTAATAAAGTCAAATCAAGTATATAGGCATTTTTAAACATTTTTTATAACATCTAGCCTAATGTATTTCTTCCTTTTTTTGCTGAAAGTCGGCTGGGGAAAACCTGGGCTATTCAGTTACAATATAATCTTATCTAATATTGGGGTGTTTTGTTGGTCATCCGTGGTTATTATATGACTATTACTTAAGGATTTTTTTAGGTCTAATTTTTTACTTTTCTTTTCTGGGTGATCTATAAAATGATTGTTTTCAATACAATGTGTGGAAATTCCAGTGCTTTTTATTATTATTATTATTCACGTATGGACCCTGGTGGACCACGCGAAATACAGTTAGAGGTGTTTGTTGTTGTTAGCCTTCCTTTGCGCACATACTAATTTAATTCATTCGCTATGAGCTTTTTTCATTTTGTCAGACCAAGTTATTCCAGTCTTTCTACATTTTTCTCTCTGGCCAACCTCCCAAATGTTAACCTTGTGTCTGAAACAGCCTCTATCCTGAATTTCACTTTGTGTAATATTTGCTGATCGTAGGGTCCTCTTTAATTGCAGCAATCCATTTAATTATTTTTACTTTAGCTCTACTCCTATGTTGATAAAATTCGACTATTTGTCTAGTTAGCCTACTCGGATTTATCCATTTTGTGTATCCGTAAAACTTAAGTCTTCTTTTTCTCAATCGCTAAGCATATCTGTTTATTGTTTGATTTCTTGGTTTTCTCGGAAGTCGGTATATTATGTTATTTATTTGTTTGGGGCTTAAGATTTTTCTTATGGTTTTTCTTTCTTTCTTCTGTGTCTCTCTTTCTATTCAAAATGAGCGTTTCTGCCCCATATAGACATTCTGGTTTAATAACTGTGCATGTCTCAGTTTTGTGTTTTTAGATATGCATTTTTTGTTGTAAAAATTTTGTGTAAGTCTCAATGTCGTTTCTTTTTTTGACATCTACCCTTATTGGCCACTTTTTCCAACCCATTTTCCATGATTACTTCACCCAAACATTTGAATTGAGACACTCGTCTAATGTTACCATATTTTGCTTTTAGAAATGGTGTTCTTAGTCTGTTGCAAGTCATGTATTGTGTCTTTTCAAAGGAAATTTGTAGTCCTTCCGTTTCTGCTGTTTCTTTTAGGAATTCAATCTGTTTTTGTGCAGTTAACACGCCAGTGTTTTTATGTTATTTAAGATATTTTTTTGTGCTCTTTTATTCTGCATCCAATGCTTTTACAACTTTGACCGGTATATACCGTTTCACAATTTTTAGAGTTAATTTTATATACACCTGATTTATCTAAACTATCATCTGTTTTGTCCTTATTATTAACCAACATTCTACCTAAATTTGGTTTGTTCACATAAATGGCTTTACATCCTAGTTTATTTAATTTTTTACAAACAATATTACTCAATTTAAAAGGGTAATTAATATAAATCATTTGTCTTTTTGCTTTTTAATACTGTAGAATTCTTGTAAATTTAACTTTCCTTGTTTATTTTTTAACAATACGTCAATTAATCCGGCTTTTTGTAATATTTGCTTTTCACTATCTGTTTAATGGTATAGAATTCCCTATTAAAATTATCTGTGTTTGGGGGGAAAAACTAACTAACCTATGTATTAGACTGTGAAAAGGAGATAATTTTACTTGTCACGATTAAACTCGAAGAGATTTACCACTAAACAAAATGACTTTTTGAAACTCTTCGACGCACGTATCCCTAACCATGTTAGCATTGTCAGGAGATGATTTAATCTTTGCCACAATTCTTTACAACTAAAGTGTATAACCGTGTCTGTTGTAGTTGGGTTTTCACCAGCCGACATTCAAGAAAAAGGAAGGAACACAAAATTAGACTGGACGATGTAAAAATAAAAAAAAAATACATGTATACTAGGAAACACTGGGCTTGACTGTTAGTTTTAGTTCAACCCGAAAAAAATGCGAAAACATATGTAAAGTAAAATCTATAATAAACATCTGAAACATTAAGAAGCTACACGTTTATTTTTTATAAAACTTGATATTATTTTGTTTAAAACATAGATATTATTCATTTTAAATTTGATAAAAAATACATCTATAATAAAGGGTTGTCCAGTAAAAGTATCAGATTTTTAAAATGATAACTACAAGTGATAATCCTTTAATTTTTATTTTATCTTGAAGTTAAAGTTGCATTGCGTTATGAAAATAATGTCGTTTAAATGTCCCCTTCGGCTTTGCCTGGTAGAATGCATTCTGGAGAACCAATTTGTAGAAAAAAATAATTTTTTATGACGAAGCGCACTCCTGGCTTAATGGGTTTGCGAACAAACATAACTGCAGTATTTGGCTTGATGAAAATTTATATGTGATTCAGAAATTACCTCTTCATCTTCAGAATGTCAATGTTTGATGGCATTCTGGCGCTGAAAGAGAGATGAAGCATTATTTTTGAAGACAAGGATGGAAATCGTGTTGCTGTTAATGGTCAACACTGGAAAAACATGCTAATAAAATATTTTTCGACTAAACTGATAAATATGGATATAAGCAATGTTTTCTTTCAACAAGGCGGGTCTGATTTGTCACACATCTCGCGAGAACACCAGTTTATTACAAGAAAAGTTTCCTGGGCGTGTTATTTCGCGAAATGGTAATATCAACTGGCCACCAAGATCATGCATTTCACACTCTTGCCTTATTTTTTGTGGAGTTACTTTAATGTTTGATTTACAGAAATAAACTACGAACATAAACATAATGCCATTAGGGGAGAGTTGGATAATATTATGCCCTTAAGGGATTATATCTACAATATTCTACTAGTTCGAAATAGAGCTACTCAAACTTGATTATTAATAAGACAGTTTACCTGGCAATCAACTTCTAATGCAATCTTTAATTCTTACAGCAACCATGTGAAAATGTAGGAAGCAAAAAAAATTTTGGAATGAGCAGTATTATCAAACGGTCTGAGAATAATGTGTCTCAGTTTGATAATACCGGGCATTATAAATAATAGCCGATATACGAGTCAATCAATATTTATCTCTGAAAAAAAAATTATTACAATGAATTTTAACGGTAGTCGCAAATGAAATTTTCAACAGTGTCTTTACCACAGCATTTTTAATAGATCCAACCAATACTTCCTTGTCCCGCCCGAATTCTCCACATATGCTGCAAAGCAAAGGTCATTAACAGCATTAGTATTATCATTTTCTTTGACTGTGTCTATGTCATCATAATATTCATCGTCATTGCATAATTGTGCTACAAGAACTTCGTCATCGCTGCTTGAAAGGAACGCTCTTCTCTTGATAGTTATTCTATTTGCTATGGCAATAACCACATGGTCAAATAACAAATGATCATAATAACAACCTAACTCCTTTTTATCATCTTTTGAAAACGTTACCTTCCGTCCCAGTTGAGAATCATAGTACTCTCCTTTTTTAATCTGTCTGTACAGCATGTACAGCTTCTAAAGCAGCTTGCATTTAAAGTGGGTTGTAAGTTTTCTTTTTTATTTTTGTTGCACATTCCGTTATCTGTAAGAGAACAAACAAAAATAAAATACATAGTTGACAATAGCGCGCAATTGTCTGACTACCCCATTTTGTTTTGACAACACGTCAATATCTAGGAATAATATTTTACCAATAAGAACTCTTTTCTCCTATATCTAATACAAATTTTTGTTTCAAAGCTCATTACTATAATATAGTTTATCATAAAAAAAGTGGAACATTTACCGTATTATTATTTATAGTTATCATTGTGCCTCAGCTCTAACACTCTATTGGAAAACTCTTTATTTTTCATTTTGGATTAAAGTACTGGGCCCACGTTTCGTCCTTCGTCTTAAATTTAAAATAATCGGATGTATATTAATTATCTCCAAATTTATCTCAGCCTTGACATTGTAACGGTAGCTACTAAAAAATCTAAAAATAATTTTCCTGATTAAATTTTGTTACATTCCTACTACCGTGAATAAGTCATTGGCCAAATTAGCATTTTCGCTGAGTATTTGGTGCTCTCTGATGCAAATTCGCAAAACTCTGTTATATAATTATAATTTCGATCACCAAAGTGGTTTGAGATGAAAGAACAAAATCACTTAATCCGTTGGTCATTCATTATTAGTTATTTGCAGCAGCAGGACCTTTTTGTAGATATGATCTTTGATCGAGTGGTTGCCATTTTTTGCAATCCGGGAAAAATGGAAGAGACATTTTATTTACTACAAATTACATTTAACTAATATAG